>JBBBDQ010002952.1:0-200305 GCA_037127315.1 Ascarosepion bandense | reverse complement strand
TAATAATCATTGGCTTTCCTACAGGTTTGAATTACCCAATTTTACTCACAAGGCTTTGATCAACACAGAGTATTGTTTTCAGGAACTTTTCAATGGTGGGATCATTTCTGCAGGACAATATTAAGTAGTAGTCAGCTTCTTGACTTAATTGACCATGGTGATATCTGAAAGCCAAGTTTAATTTTTTTTTATACTAATATTTACAAAACCCAAGAGCCACTCAGGGTAGCAGGTTACTTTAATGTTGTAGAAGCATTAGAAAATTGATTGAGTGATTCATTTTTTATGGCTTATCAACATTTTGTAGGTTATTATTTTTAGCTGATTTAGTATCATATTAAGATATTATTCTATGAGGTTTGGTGCAGGAAATTTCTTGGATAGCAAAACCTGTGGATATTTGAGTTCCTAGCATAAAATGCACTGTATTTGTATATAACATATATACATTCCTGGAAACTTCAAATCATCTATTACTTATTGTACCTAGCAAAGTTGTGGGATTCCCTAACCCATAACCTATAAAAATAGGCTTAATTTAATTTTGTAAAAGAGAATATTTATAGATTGTCTTGGGTATGATGATAAACTACATCCAGCGGTAAGGCCGCTGATCAGAAGGTTTAGAGAAGTGTGGAACCACCTCTTAATTGCTGTTTTTCCAAGATCCACCCTGACCCGGGGTGGTATCACCTGTTAGGATCTTAACTATGGGCAAATAGTTAACCCTCTAGGGCCATTTGTATCATACTTGATACAGTATTTCCCTATAAGGAAACATTTGGTATTCATTGACTGAGCAGTAAGTACTGCTTTCATTTGAAATTTATAAAATATTTCTCTTAAAAAATTTTTCAGGAAAATATTTCTTTCAAGGCTTGTTTTCATACTGTATCAAATATGATACGAATGGCCCTAGAGGGTTAATAATATAATATGATTAAGTCTTCTACTTGTCATAAAGTGGGGGATCAGTTCTATATTGTTATGAAGTAATAAACAGATCCCCCACTAATTACTACTTAACCCTCTAGGGCCATTCGTATCAAATATGATACGAATGGCCCTAGAGGGTTAATATAATATGATTAAGTCTTCTACTTGTCATAAAGTGGGGGATCAGTTCTATATTGTTATGAAGTAATAAACAGATCCCCCACTAATTACTACTTAACCCTCTAGTGCCATTCGTATCAAATATGATACGAATGGCCCTAGAGGGGTAACACTCAAACTGGGGTCATTTAAGAGAAAAAGAAAAAGTTAGGCTGGATAAGAGTCTTTAGCTTTGGATAGCAATTTGTCTAAGGGAAGGAAATCTCTGAAATAAAAACCTTTACACCTACCCTGTGTAGAACAGGGTAGGCTGAATTCTTTAACTTTGGTAGATAGTATTCCTAGAGATTATGTTTCAATACAAACACAGAGATTCCAGTCTCCTAAACTGGTTGGTATTAGTACGAGCATATAGCTGTAAAACTCACCCCAAAATCTCCTGATCGTCCAATTACGGGGCCCTCAAGAAAACTTTATCCAATCCATGCTAGCATGGAAATGGATGTTAAAGATGGTCATATCCCTGCTCTAAATGTTTGAACTGGTGGTACTAAAGAATGGAGCTCATCAAAACATTTGCCATGGAAATATTGACAGAACAGCAATCAGCTTGCAATGTTGCATATTGTAGGTGTTTCCATCATGAGGTGTGCAAAGACATTGTTAGGTTTTTGATTGGCTGATTTGTTTTTTATGGCTTAATCCTTTTCAGGTTATTTCAACCCCAAAAGTATTTTTAGATTCTAACAATTTTTTTTTGAAGAGGGAGATAACAATTTTTATTAATTAACCCATAGCTGGGGAGAGAAGAGGTGGATTCATGTCTTTTCTAAGGTTAATTGTTCATAATTGAATATAATGAAACAGTAATTAGAACTTGGCTCTCCGATTAACAATTCGATGTTCTTATCTGTTACACTACCCAACCTTCAATACCCGAGCTTCCAAATTGGTCAGCCATGGGATGTAACTGTAAGGTTATTAAGTGGCACTATTTACAAACTAAGGAAGATCACAAGCTTTCTCTTTCTATTTTTTTAACTAACATGAAGCAATATCAACACATAAGCCCTGGTCTCCACAGTAGAGCAATTCTTTCTACCCTGCAACTGAACTATTGCACACACATACAGGCACACACAACTGCTGAGAACACACCCACACTTACTGTTTTCCAAAGTATTAATTTTTGGGAAAATACATTGTTTTTATTTTAAACACTGAAAGGTTTGTCATTTACATGTGAAAATTGGGGTTGTGTGATTGCAGTGATGTGTGAAAAAGAGACATCAGGGTGGAGAATAAGTCTTCTTCCATGAGATCTTACAAATAATTTTAAATCTGGAAAGTGAGCATTTACAATCACCAGTCAGTATATGGCAGCAATACCCTATTTCTAGGGTTTGAGAAATTGGAGAACCTAATTCAAATTCCAGTTGAATTCATTGTATTCACTCATGTGAAATACCCTTGGGAAAGGTAGTAATCTCTTTCCTCCAGCTATGGGTCAAATAACAGGACAGACTGGATTCCATAGCCTTGGTTGGAAACCAGTCTACCACAAAAAGTAATGGCAACCTACTGTTGGAAAATCTTCTGCCCAGTCAGTCATATCTCTTTTGAGGCATAATCACCCAAGTGTGTCTCACATATGGCACTTAACTGACTGACTGACTATTTCTGGTCTAGAAGAAGTCAGGTACTTTCTGGACAATGAAGGCAAAAATTTTTAAAGTCATTATAAAATTGGATGAACTCCATTGTATTTTTAATGTATTTGTTTAAATAATATTTTAAATGGATACTTGTATTTGGGTAAATGCTTCGTTTTTTTTATAATTAATGTATTTATTTACATTTAGTGGCCTGAATAATCAAAAAAATTTTGTTAAGAAAATATGCATACTCCAGCAATATTTAAACCTGCCTCCCCTAGAGGAAACCATCATTATATCTGATGTGTCTTAACTGCTTGACCATGCTGGTCTAACAGTCAAACAAAGCCCAAATAATGCTTTTAAACACACATTTCCTGATTTTTTATATATTCCTATCTGCTCTGTTTTAGTATCCTAATTGTAACAAAGACAATTTATTTATGAATTTTTATGAAATCTGTTATGAAATGGATTTACTCTGACATATTTTTAATTTATTTGTTTAAAAAGTTGAAAACTCGGGAAGATGTGTGTTTAAAAGCATTATTTAGGCTTTTTCTTTTACCATTAGTCCTGTGTGGCAGAGTGGTTAAGACAAGCCAGATCTAATGACAGTTTCCCCTAGAAAATTCCTTATTTTCCTAACAAGATTTCTCAACTATTTATGCAAGTAGATGTAAATAAATATACTGTTTAATTATGAAAAAAAAAAGCAAAAAAAAAAACAGAACATTTACTCAAATATGAAGTCCACTTGAGATCTGGAGTAAAACTTGAGGCCCCAATCAACATTCGAAGTATATAGCCTTGTTGAGAATGTAACTGTTCATTCTGACAAGAACAATTCCATTTGTTTGACACAGAAAAAGAAATGTTCTTATGGAGATGAGTGGTAAGAATGTTTACTTTCTGACCATGAGACTTGGGTTCGAATCTCAACATGGTCAATGTGTCAAGAAAGTGGAATAAGGCAAGTGGAAATGCCTTAAACCATACCACGTGTTGACATTAGGTAAATGGAATTGTTCGTCAATGGTTATGCTTGCACAAAGTCACAATTCCAAAATCTGATTTCTGGTTTCTCTGCTGTGAACAATCTTCAATAATTTAAATGCAACATCAATCGCCATCATCTGTCTAACTGAACCTTGTTTTTTTATTGATCTTTCCTCACTCTTTTTCGCTATAGTTTTCTCTTTTACTCTCTGTAGCCCCACACATCATTATTACTTTCCTTGAGACTATTTAAAAAAAAAAAACCCGGAAAAGTCGTTGTGGCTGAGTGGTTAAACGTACTAGCCTTGATCAAAACTGCTGATCATTCCAGATAATGCATTCTCTCCCAGAAACTGTAATTAAGGTTTGTTCTGCATAGTTGCAGTATAAAACGAAAATGTGCCTGAGCAAACACCTGCATCAGGGATTAGCTAGAAAATCAAACAGACAGGCATACTTAGAAACAAGCAGCCATTATGTCATAGAATTAATAGTAGAAATGAAACTATCAGCATAATAGGTTATTGTTGAATTTAGTTACAGGAAGTTTAAGACATGATTTGTTTAGCAGAATTGCAATCGAATACTGAAAATATTTTGCAGACCATTGAGTCATTATTTGGTTCTCTGATGCAGACAAAGATGAAGTATGAGTCATTTCAAGATATTTCTTAAATCACTATGAGTGGCCAGAATTTTATTAAGTCAACATTGTCTCTTGCCTAAAAATACATCTTAACAAAAACTGAAGTTTGTCACATGGACAAAATAATGTTTTTTTTAATCATTTAACCCCAAGCAAGGTGATAATGCCACTAGGATTCATGGGATTAAAAGCAGTGAAAGAGAATAAGAAGATTTTAGTGTGGAGACAGGAGGAAACAGGATTCATGAAGACACAGATGGCGATTGATGATGCATTTAAAATTTTTAAGATTGTAGATGGCAGGGAAAAAAATCAGAAGGAAGTTCTGCAAGTAAAAAAATATTAGAATAGAACTGGTAGTTGTATTTAGCTAATTCAACAGTAAAATTGCATGACCTAGTTGTCAGTCTAGTCACTCAGTTAATTGCCATATGTGATATATACTTGGGTAATCATGTCTCTTAATCCATCACTGTCAAGGCAAAAGGTTTTTCCACAGTAGGATGCCATTTCTTTGTGTAGTAGACTGGTTGCCAACCAATGCTATAGAATCCAATCTGTCTTGCTATTCAGCCAAGAGCTGGAGTGAGAAATGATGGATTAATAGCTTTCCTAAAGGTATTTGTGTATAAAAAACTGCAACAAATTCAACTGGAATTTGAACTTGGATTTTCGATTTCTAATTCTGAACTGATATCCATTATACCACAATGCCCAGCACATATCCAGTACATTGCCAAAAAAGAAGTAAAATACTAGTAAGATGATAATTCAAAAGATAAGCTTCTTAACCCTCTAGAGCCATTCGTATCATATTTGATACAGTATGAAAACAAGCCTTGAAAGAAATATTTTCCTGAAAAATTTTTTAAGAGAAATATTTTATAAATTTCAAATGAAAGCAGTACTGACTGCTCAGTCAATGAATACCAAATGTTTCCTTATAGGGAAATACTGTATCAAATATGATACGAATGGCCCTAGACGCTTAAAGACAGGAACTACAGTAGAGGATTTCCAAAAAACCAGAAAGCAAGAAGCAGCAAGGCATTTGTTGTAGAGTTTGGAGAGAACAGGAACCTATTCAGAAGAACATTTTCTTAGGACAATTGCAGGGATACCATCAATCCTCATGCCTTGTGGAGATCTAGTTTGGAGATGATATCAGAAACCATAGGCAGAACTATATGCGTATCATTTGGTATTTATTTAGAATTCAAATTCAGCTCTTCGGTTTCTCATTCCAAGCTGATAACTATTACACCACAATGCTTATCCCAGTCTAGTAGAGTGCTTAAATTCATGAAGTTGAGACACTTATGAAAACTCATCAGAACAATTGTCGTGTTAAAAAGAAAGTGATTGCAATAGTGATGATTGATTACATTACAAACCTTTCTTTGAATTTTGTCAAGAATCTTGAGATGTAAGTAGGAGCACCAGATAATGGCAGTCACTATTCAATAAAATGGACAAATGGTAGATTTCTAAACATGCAAGCCTGTAGAAACAGGGTGGTTCCTATTTAAGGATAAAGGGATGTTGATTGGCTGAAAGGATTGTTTTCTTTATTAATTGTATGGGCTATTATCATAGATCTGGTAAGTTTCTCATTTTGTTTTCCAATCTTAATTCAGTAGGAAGTTTTTTCTTCTTTTTTTTTTTTTTTTGCAAGATACACCTATTATTTTTTGTTATTTTTATCCATAACAGGTGTGGGGGTGGATTTCATTCTTAGATTTCAGTCCAGAGTTGTTCTTTCCTTAAACTGGTTGTCTAAAAAAGAAAAAGCAGGAGAGCCCACGCTAACTTGCAAATGCTTTGCCAATGGCTTAAATGCCAAATGAACATGACTAGCCAAGTCCATTTACTTTGCTGCTAGCCATTGAGCCATCTGCCACTCCAGCCACTGTTATCAACTTTTGTTGCCACTTTCAAGATTTGAAAAATATTGAGTATATTCTTTAGCTTTCTGTATATAGCTTCTTTATCCAGTGGCTTATAGGCTGAGAAATGTTTGGAAAAACAATAAATATGAACAAAACAGTCTCAGAAAATACAAATATGGATGCAACAGGCTAAGAAATACGATATCTAGACACAATAGGATAAGAAATACAATAACTGGGCACAATAGGTTAAGAAATATGATAGCTGGACATAACAGGCTAAGAAATATGATATATAGACACAGCAGGTTAAGAAATATGATATATAGACACAGCAGGTTAAGAAATATGATATATAGACAATAAGTTAAGAAATATGATATACGGACACAATAGGTTAAGAAATATGATAGCTGGACATAACAGGCTAAGAAATATGATATATAGACACAGCAGGTTAAGAAATATGATATATAGACAATAAGTTAAGAAATATGATATACGGACACAATAGGTTAAGAAATATGATAGCTGGACATAACAGGCTAAGAAATATGATATATAGACACAGCAGGTTAAGAAATATGATATATAGACAATAAGTTAAGAAATATGATATACGGACACAATAGGTTAAGAAATATGATAGCTGGACATAACAGGCTAAGAAATATGATATATAGACACAGCAGGTTAAGAAATATGATATATGGACACAATAGGTTAAGAAATATGATAGCTGGACATAACAGGCTAAGAAATATGATATACGGACACAATAGGTTAAGAAATATGATATACGGACACAATAGGTTCAGAAATATGATATATGGACACAATAGGTTCAGAAATATGATATACAGACACAATAGGTTAAGAAATATGATATACGGACACAATAGGTTAAGAAATATGATATACAGACACAATACGATAAGAAATATGATATACGGACACAATAGGTTCAGAAATATGATATACGGACACAATAGGTTAAGAAATATGATATATGGACACAATAGGTTAAGAAATATGATATACGGACACAATAGGTTAAGAAATATGATATATGGACACAATAGGTTCAGAAATATGATATACAGACACAATAGGTTAAGAAATATGATATACGGACACAATAGGTTAAGAA
Organism: Ascarosepion bandense; assembly: GCA_037127315.1. NCBI lineage: Eukaryota > Metazoa > Mollusca > Cephalopoda > Sepiida > Sepiidae > Ascarosepion > Ascarosepion bandense. Next base: position 192,910 of record JBBBDQ010002952.1, on the reverse strand, counting down.
ATATGATATACGGACACAATAGGTTAAGAAATATGATATACAGACACAATACGATAAGAAATATGATATATGGACACAATAGGTTCAGAAATATGATATATGGACACAAGATAAAAAATACATATATGATGCAAAATGTTTAGAAATAATAAATATGAACACAGCAGTTTAAAAATAGTAAATAAAATCTTTCATTTTCCTTTTGTTGTTCTGTACATAAATTCTATCCTTGAGAGACAAATAAAATGTGAATAAATTAAATTTGAATCTAAATTTATTGTTTCATTTATGATCTAAAAGAAGTTTTTAACTTCCATCAGCATGGTTGATGCTAACCTTTACGAGAGTGATTTATTGCATCTTCTTAGACGAACGTTTTCAGCTTACATGAAGTGAAAAGAGTATATTGAATCAATTGCTTAGTCTGCAACTATGAAAGTTGCATCACTTTGTTGTGCTAAACAGTTTTTCTCACCAGAATATATCTTAGATATTTATAAGTCTACCATTTATCCTTACTTTGAATATTTCTGCCTCATAGGTTCTAGTGCTGTTGCTATGTATTTAGAGATTCTAAATAAAAATCCAAAGAAGAATCTGCAATGTTATTGGTCTTGACCTGGCCACTCAGCTTCAGTGCCTTTCCCGTTGCTGTAATCTAGCTTCCCTATGCTTTTCTATAAATACTTTCATGGTAATTGTTTGGATTAACTTTCTGTTATGGTAGCTAGACTCTATGAAGTAAAGTACTAGATTGGTGGCAAAAGCTCATCATTTTATAGTTTGAATGGCCAGATGTAATCAAAAGTTCTATGCTAACAGTTTCTTTCCTTGCACTTCACACTTGTGAAACTCTCTTCCAGCTTCATGCTTTTCAGTCAACTTTGGTCTTCATAAATTTGATTGCAGTCTCAATCATTATTTTTTTTAATTCTTGATTTATTTAATACTCTCTCTCTCCTTAATAGGTTTTTCTTATATTCTCTAAGACTCAATTTTCCCTTGCCTCTTAGTGGCTTTATTGCCTTGTTTGGCATGAAATTATTAAAAAATAGTATACTAACAAGGATAGCGTTTAATTTTTATCCCATGACTGATGGATTACTCAAAATATTGAAAGGTAAGATCTAACTTAGTGTTCATATAAAACAAAAATGTGGGTATTTTTCAAATTAGACATTTTTTATTAAAAAATGATCTGCCTGCAACAGATGTTTTTTTTTATCTTTTTTGCATATCTAAGAGATAACCTTGTTCTTTTAATGTCCTCGCTCCTTAATAGTATATTTATCAGCTTCCCAGTAGAGCAAGATGCACAAACACAAGGTTTAATGTGGGGTGCTCGAATGCATGGCTAGTAGTAGTTTTTCTCATATTCTATAACCCAGCAACTCTTTACATCTTAGTGACTCTCTTGCCTTGATTGGGGTTAAATGTTTAAAAAAAAATCCTGTACATTTCTTAGTATTTGCTGAATTCATAAATTTACACATGAGAAGCATTTGTTTTATGCTTTAACCCAAAATTGTCTTGGGCAACACTAAAACAAATATTTGAAAAACAAAAACTCCAAGAAGTAATTGACACAAACCTGATTAGCTTTTGGTAAGCATTCTAAGATACTCAGCATTAACTTGGCACTTCCGTCAGGATCTCCAGGGAGGCGTACAGTCAAAGCATCCAACAGCATTTGATACAGAACATTAGTAAACAATGGTTCAGGTAACTCTCTCAGGTAATCCTTAAGTACACCTGTAAAAGAAAAAAAGTGAAATATTTATCAATTTGTTAAGTTTGTGACTTTAAATTTTCAAAGAAAAAAAGTAACCTTAAAGCTTTGCAAAATGAACAAAACAACATGCAATATTTTTGTTTTAATTTCTGGAATGAGGAGTTATCATCATTTACAGTATCACTAGTGTCTTTGTCATTACTATCTACACTAGCCTATGATAGCCTCTCAGTAGACCTAGTGTAGTTATAAATATTATATAATGTTAGAGAATGCAGAGGCTGAACCAGGATGGTGAGAACATCTCATGGATATCTTATTCATACAGTTGTTGGTTGGTTGTTTTGTTTTTATAGCATATAAACCTTGGTGGGTCATTTATTGCCAACTAAATTTTATTTATTCATTGCTGGTAATACCTTTTCTTTCAACAATTTATTGTTTTGTGTCTAGTAATACTTTTTTCTTTTCGAGTATCAAGATTCATTGGGATTTGTTTTTAAGGGTAGGGTCCCCAAGTCCTACCCTTGTTATTTAACCCATAACTGGAGGGAAGGGATGGATTAATACCTTTCCCAAGGGTACCAGTGCTGAAGTGAATGCAGGGTATTCAACTGGAATTCGAACTTGGCTTACCAATTTCTCTTTCCAAGCCGATATCCATTGCACCACAATGCACATCCATCACTAAACACTTATAGCACCTGGTATTCCCAAGCGGTCACCCATCTAAGTACTGACCAGGCTCAACATTGCTTAACTTCAATGATCAAGTGAGAACTGGCGTATTCAACGTGATATGGCTGTAAGCCTTATTTATACAGTGATGGATTATCTTTGTTTAAGTTTGGATATTAGACACATATCCTGGTTTAACAGACAGGCTAAGACCAAACATTAAATGACACTAAGTCAATGAGCAGCATGCATACCCATGAAGTTCTTCCCCCAGTGCCTCCTAGAATTGATTCTACCATGTCACTCCTCTTCCCTAATAAAACAAATAAGAAAAAGAAACTGTCTTTCATTGATACCATGGTCGGAAGGAGGGATGAAGCCAATGATGACATGAAATGCAACCAAAGAACAGAGATCAAAAGAACCAATTGCAACAGCAGGTGGAGTAATAAGAACAGTAGATTTAAAGTTTAAAGTTCTAGCTTCAGAACTGTCCGTCAGGATTGTTTTGTTAATTTGGTTATATAGTAATTTGAATAGCTCAAATTCACGTTGAATTCACTGCATTCACTTACATGCAAATACCCTTGGGAAAGGTATCAATCTATCACTTCTCCCTTCAGGTATGTGTTAAATAGCAGGACAGATTGGGTTATATAGCCTTGGTTGTTGACCAGTCTACCACAGAAAGTAATGGCAACCTACAGCAGCAAAATCTTCTGCCCAGTCAATCATCTCTTTCGAGGCATGATCACCCAAGCATGTATCATATATGGCACTTAACTGACAGTAATTCTGAGTTCAGTTCCTGCGCCAGGTGATAGTACAGACTTAATATCAGCGGAAACAGCACCAATAATAACTGAGAAGTACTAAAAAAGATAGATGAAATATTCTTAGATATTGAAATGGAACAAGAACTGATTAAATAAAATAGATTAAATAAATTATTCATTTTGAAAACTCTTCAAGATTAGATCAGATCAACAAACAACTAAAGGCAGACAAAGGGACACAACTCAGAAATCTTGTGAAAATAGGAGCGATGTGAGGATATGAGTCAGAATGCAAATAACGTAAATAATGATAGCTCCTTATTCCAGAAATTCTAATCGAAATTATCAAATTGGTACAGATACTAACAACAAAGATGAGGATATTAATCTGAATGCAAATGATATAAATTATAATTCCTCATTCCAGAAACTATCAAATCAGTATGGAACAGATAATAACAACTAAGATGAAGATATTAGTCTGAATGCAAATAAATGTATAATAACTCTGACAGAAATTAAAAATTCTGACTAATTCAAAAAACACAAACCATTTGTGTCATAAAGAAATTATGAAACTATTTCATTTCTTAAGTTGGCTAATAAATACAATTAAATAAATACAATTAAATAAATACAATTAAAAGTAATTATAAACAGAGTAATTAAGACAAGTTTTTGACATTTTATAAATACAATGAAATCATAAAATTCATACAATATTTGTCCATCAATAGCTGCTGGCATTTAAAAACACTTTAATACAAGAGTGTCATTCGTATTTGTGACATGAAGGCCAATAACATTTTTTTTAACTAGTAGGTAAAAAAAAGTATATGAAATGAGCATTTTATTTTGTTTGAATTTTTACAGCCGAATTTCTGAAATGGGGAGTTTTCATTATCTACATTCGGATTAATGTCCTCATCTTTGTAGTTAATATCACAACATCTTGTCCTGGGTTTGGCAAAAAAACTACATCTGGCAGCAAGGATCAAAATTGCTGTTGTTCCCAAGTCCACCCTGACCCAAGTTGGAAGCACCTGTTAGGGGTCCCACATATGGGCAAATAGTGAATTCCCAAACAAGTCAAAACAAGAAAATATAAAAATACATTAGAAAAAATTACTAGCAATACATTTTTGGCAAAAAAAAATTGACCAAAGCTCACAAGAAAATACAATTTTGGCATTAAGTGACCCATAAGAAGTTGATATGCCACTAAACAAACAAACAAACCAAACTTTCATAATGTTTTAGTCATTGTGTCTCTGGCCTTCTTCAGGTGTCTTGTCAATCCAGGTAACTGTTAAGGATTTTCAAATTGAACACTTTATTCAATCTATGGGGTTAGATGATTCGTATTCTACTGTCCATGTCTAGAGATATCTTTTCGTTGGTTAATTGTTCTTTTTAGAATTGTTCATTTATTACTAGCAGTGTTTTCCACCGAGTTTGAGTATATTTGTATTTCTGAGATGAAGAGTTATCATTATTTACAATTTATACTAATGACCTCATCTTTGTTGATATGGTCACAGCAATTTCACAATTGATACAGGTTTTTGTCAATCAATGTTAACTTGTGGGAATTTTGGACTGAAACGCTTTATTCAATCTATATATGTATATTATTTTCATTCCACTCTTCATGCATACACTTCTTTGGTTATACCAAAAGTACTGCTCATTCATTCTTATTCTTGTTTATCTGTACTACCATTCTCTGGGATTGAAATCACAATTAGCTTGTCACCAAACAAGCTAATCAATGCTTTCATCATCCAAGCCTATTTATTTGCTTAAAATATTCCTATTGTTTTTTCATCTAAACTTATTTATAAATGAAACTCTGTGTGTGTGTGTGTGTGTGTATCTGTTACCTATAGACTCCAAAACGGCTGAACCGATTTTCTTGAAAATTTAAACAGTTGTACTATAAGTGTCTGTGAGTGCTCTTAGCTAGATTTTGTGTCAAGGATACCCCTGATAAATATAAAAAATTGATAATTGAAAAAATCGGGTTATAGAAGGAGTGGTCCGATTTTAATCAAATTTGATACACTCATAGACAAAGACATAACAAATGATATTCAGAAGTTTCAAGGTTTCAGTTCTTACAATAGTGCAGAAAATCGATAATATATATATATATATATATATATAAAAAAGGCAAGATGTTTGTGTGTTTGTATCTGTTTATCTGTCTGTATGTCTGTATTTTTTCAGCACTTTTATTTTAGTTTTTGCTTTGGGTTTGGCTCTAAGTAGGTATAATTGTAGTTCTTAGTCTCAGCCATGATACCATTTACTCAGAGGACTTATTTAGCATTCAAAATTCAGTTGACGACGAAAAAATCTTATTTGATATCAATACCAGGAAATCAAAATTTGACTTACATCCATTCATTTTTCTTTCAGTCTAAGGTTTCGCTTTAACTGGAAACAACTATTGCTTTTTAGTCTTTATTGCCAACATCAAAAGAGTCTGAGCTCCAGGACCATGGATTAGTTTTAAAGCTTTCATTACACCCGAGCAATGCCAGGCTATACTGCTAGTATTTGGATAATTGAAAACTTTCTATACCAGGTATTTTCTGAGGTTTTCTTCTTTGGCTCGATTAATTGTGGTTCTAAGAGGAAAGCGGAGATGAAATTAATGTCTCACCCGCAGATGACAGGAGTACACAGCAGCCAAAATGTTTATAAACTAACAAGGATGGAAATGGACTTGTGAAATAAAGGAGAAGCACACCAAAATATTTGCATCTCTGTAATTGAATTAAAACAAAAAGAAAATTTGGAAACTTCAATTCTATGAAAGAAAAATCAATAATTAATTCTGAAAGCAGACGTTGATTGTCTGAAATGTGAATAATCACCAAAAGAACAAATACATCAAAATCTATTATCAAAATAGACATACACTTAACAACCTATCTAACCACAATATAAATATATTTGTATGAATAGCTGAAAAGTTCTCAGAAAAACTGTTGCAAGAGTTTTATACCCATCCCAGCTATGATAAGGGTTTCCACTCTATTGCATCTCAATTTCCATAAAATAGTATTCATATAAAATACAAATATCATTGTAATCTAATTATCTAAAATAATGGATCGTGCAATACAGTTGAACAAATATAATAAATTGAAAATAAATACAATGTATCTAAATACCATTAGAGACATGTCATAATAGATCATTCCTTCTTAAATAAATCAACAAAAATTTGTGACAATTTTTAAAACCTCAACTTGAGATTTTTCTTGTTTGAAAGTTCAATATTTTAACACATTCAAATTTATATGGATAAAAAATAGTGAATTTTATACTGTGTTTCTTTTTCTTATTTTAACAAAAGCAAAACAATTTCACTGATTTGAACAAAAAATGTTTCCAGAATGTCATCAAAATGTGTAAAATTTTTTCATCCCTTAATAGTCACTTGTGCTTAGTTTAATTTGTAATTTTTATATATATATATATATATAAAAAAAAAAAAAAAAAAAAAAAGCAAATGTTCCCAATCAGGATTGCACTGGTCTTGGTTCTCAGCTCTGTTCATTTCCCATAATCTGGCCAAATCACCAAACATCAGAATAAGTTTTGGAAGAATTTCTTGATCAGGTCAAGAATGTTTCAGCTGCTTCTTGTACACTAATATAATTCTGACATATTCAAGACCAAGACAAACTTATCAAAAGACTCAACAGACACTTCCTGTCAGTTCCGTATAATGGAACATGTTTATTTTATTTTGTTTAATGGCATATCAACTATTTAATACTTATTTAATACCCAAATGTAATTTTCTTGGAAGCTTTGAAGTCATAAAAATATGATATAATGTTATTCTGCTTCCACAATTGAATAATGCAATTCACCTCACAAGAAAATTTTTAAACGGCATGCTGTACTGTTTAGCATTCATGCTGAAAGCCCTGATACAAACGTTTCAGAGTGCTTTATTGTTAATCTGAGGATAGTGCAGAGGATTTGGAAAGAGATGGATGATGTATCCAGTCAACATCATAGTGTTTGGAGTGATCAGTAGTGATGGTGATGTTATGGCTCCATTCCTCTTCCTACAAAGCCTTAGACTCAAAACAGAGCTTTACAGCATACCTTGGGGAGGTAGTGCTGCCCTAGGTCAAGAGGGGGGCTGCTGAAAGACCTTATACCTGACAACAAGACTCTGCACCATGCTACACAAGCAAGAGAACACAATTATGGCGGCTATACAATTTCTGTGATCTCATTACTCTTTACATCTGGCAACCTAACCTTCCAGACTGCAACCCTCTTGATTATTATGTGTGAGGTGCAGTTTAGTGAAAGACCGACAAAAATTCTTGTAACACCAAACTAAGGTTAGTATTATGGCAGCATTCAAAAAACTTAAACAAGGAGACCTTTCTGAAGAGATGCACAAGGTTTCAAAGTAATCTAAAGGCCACGGATGAAGCCAGTGGTGATTTTATTGAATAAATTTGCACTTTAGTATTTCAAGATATTTTTATGTCAATCTGGGGACAACATCAGTTAAGAGGTGGTTCCATGTTTCTCAAAACTACCAATCTGCCTATCAGAGGCCTTGCTGCCAGATGTAGTTCATCATCATACCCAGGACTTGCAACATGTTTAAATCAAAAAGAGCTGCTTAATGTTCTACAGTGATGACTTTCTAATCTTCGCTTAGATGTGGCACAAGGCCAGAAGTATGAGACACAAAGTGAGGAATGAACTCACTATTCAGTTGTGACTATGTTCTATACGATAAAAGAAAAAAAATAATGATATTCTTTGTATATTTCATTATTTAACTGACATGCAGAAGCATAATAAAGTTTACTGTAAATTATGAAATTTTTGGCTACTCCTGCAGCCCACATCAGTGTTTAAAATTCAATAATGTTTATCAAAACAGACTAAATTTAAAATCCAACAGATGTCAATGACCTTAGAGTAAGAATCATCAAACCTTGGATCATAACCCTGATACGATCAATATGTTTTATATACATTTCTGTAAGAATTGTCAAAAATATGGATTAAATCTAACAGAATGGTTAAATATGAAACAATAAGAAAATAAATTTAATGTTTTCCTTTAATTACAGCTATAATAGAACTTTTTATTTTTGAATGAAGATACATGTTGGAGAATGTTTTAATATTTTTAATTCTATGTCGTTTGTTTTGTTTTTAAGCATATCAATTCATTTGGTCATGTAATGCCAAAATAAAATGTTTTCCATTGGTTGAATGGGTCATGTAAAGGCACTAGTTGCCTTATATGTTCCTCTTCAAATCTACAAAGAATTTAAATATTGATTAAATCCTAAAAAACATTACCTATGAGTAGTTGGACTCATTTCTCAAAATATGAGCAAATGACAAAACATCAGGTGAATTTAGTGGGAAGATCTTGTCAGGCTGACAATTTGTCAGCACCATCTTGTATTCTTATAATCTTTTGTCAATTGAAGTAATTACAATAAATTGTATTTATATAGGCATCCATACTGAAAATTAACTTAATCTGTGACAAATGGTAAAAATCAACTTTTCCATATTTGTTTATATTTCTGAGATGAGTTACGTAAATATTGTAAATCAATTTTTCCATATTTGTTTATATTTCTTAGATGAAATATGAAAATAGAGCAAATTAACTTTTCTATCAGTCAATCAGTTTAGTATCTTACATGATACAGACTATGACCTCAGATTTTTTGCATGAATTTACCACCCGCAAGAAAAAATTACCTGTGTATAGTGCAACCGGTCACTGAAAAATGCAAGATTTTTAACTTAAAAAATTATGTATAATGTCACTGTATATTTTTGCATAAAAATTCTAATTATACTGTTTTTTTTAAAAATCGTATCACCCCGAGCAAGGCGGTAACGACACTGATGTGCAGGGGGCTACGTAATAGTGAAAAGATTGGAAAAGAGAAAGCCAGAAACCACATCCTAAACAGGGAACAAGGGATGAGCCTCTTAACCTGTTCAATAGATGTGGGTGGAGTGTGAACCGGGCGATACTTAAGTATATATGGTATTTGTGCAAAATTGAACGCAACAAACCCAACTTGGATTTGCTCTCCGATTTTTCATTTTGAGCCAATATTCATTACATTCCAATGCTCATCCAACTTGTCCACGGTTCTTCTAATCTTTAAGTGAAAAGGATATTTTTAGGAAAAATTCCTGCACCCTTATTGAAACAAAACAAATAATGTTTTCCTAGAATCTTTCACACTTTCCATGATCATGTATACATTATTTCTTGGTGTTTATTTTTCTTCCTGCTGCATTTTTCTTTACGTTTTGGGCTGATAGATCCAGTTTGTTTCTTCGCCTTGATGACACGACTGACAGTTGAAAGACTGACACCAACAACATCCACGATCTCTCTGTAAGGTTTGCCAATGTGCTTGTACAGAGTTACAATTATTGTACACTTCCTTTGAGTAATGTCCATCACAGACAATAGCTGTAAGACAAATGATTGACAGTTGAGACAAAATAATCTGGCATGTTAAAAATCTGATGCAACCATGGATGAAGCAATATTTTTCAAGGTCAAAGAAATTTCATTGTACACCCTGAAAATAGATTCATATTGCAGTAAACCACCACAAATAATCTAAATAGAAATTGATTACACTCTGTCACTCCAGTGGATCTAAAACTAATTACACAGTAAAAAAAAGAAAACTGGAGCAGTTGTTTCAATTAATTTGCACAAGTTTGTATATTTGTAAATATTTGAACAAGGAGGTGTATTTGTAAATATTCGCACTAGGGTGTATATTTGTAAATATTTATTGAAATCTTCAGCACTTTACCAAATTGTTAAAATAAAACAATCTTTTTTAATTACTTATTGTGGATTGATAATACTTGGCTTTTTTCATCTTTTTGGGGGGGTTTAGAATAATTATTTCTGGAATGAAAACAGTCTATATCTTCATAGATTAACTAAAGTGGGGGTTTAGAATAATTATTTCTGGAATGAAAACGGTCTGTATCTTCATAGATTAACTAAGGGGGGGTTTAGAATAATTATTGCTGGAATGAAAACAGTCTATATCTTCATAGATTAACTAAGGGGGGGGGGTAGAATAATTATTTCTGGAATGAAAACAGTCTATATCTTCATAGATTAACTAAAGTGGGGGTTTAGAATAATTATTTCTGGAATGAAAACAGTCTATACCTTCATAGATTAACTAAAGTGGGGGTTTAGAATAATTATTTCTGGAATGAAAACGGTCTGTATCTTCATAGATTAACTAAGGGGGGGGTTTAGAATAATTATTGCTGGAATGAAAACAGTCTATATCTTCATAGATTAACTAAGGGGGGGTAGAATAATTATTGCTGGAATGAAAACAGTCTATATCTTCATAGATTAACTAAAGGGGTGTTTAGAATAATTATTGCTGGAATGAAAACGGTCTGTATCTTCATAGATTAACTAAAGGTGGGGGGTTTAGAATAATTATTTCTGGAATGAAAACGGTCTGTATCTTCATAGATTAACTGAAGGGGGGTGGTTAGAATAATTATTTCTGGAATGAAAACGGTCTGTATCTTCATAGATTAACTAAAGGGTTCAGTGTGGAATTCCCTGTAGGTTATCCAAATTGATATACACTTGATGATGGCCAGAGGGTACAACAGCCAATATGTTTTGATAACAACAAAAATGATGAGGACAATAGTCTAAATTGATACATAATATGAAAACCAGGGCCAGAATGCTCAGTGATTGGCCAGCGTACCTCATGGACATATTGCTTTTGTCTGAGTTTTGAATACGAAACAATGGCGGGAATTCAATAAAGGGGTGCAAGAGTTTTGAAGTGTTTTCCACACGCATGTTCAGAGATCAACTAAGTCCACCGATGGAGAGACATGAAGCCAACATGCATTCCTGTGACGTCAGTCCTTCTGCTGCCTCTTACAATCCAAGCTGCCATATTTGTTGTCCTCTTTTAATAAAAACAAATAATAAAAAGAAATTGTCCTTTTTGATGATACCATTTAGCATAGGGACCCAGAGATGATATAAAAGACAAGAAAATGTAAATAGTGTAAATAATTATTTCTTGATATTTACAAAGCATAGCTTAGTATGTAACAATTCAAAATTAAAGTAGAAGAGTGTTATATCTATATTTCAAGCCAGTCTGCCAACCAACTTTCTTCACTTGTCAGCATTTTGAAGCCTTTTTATACACTGATCTCACTGGTCAATAAGAAACTATCATAGCCATAAAACAAGCCAAAAGAATTAGTTCTTAAACTTTCTATTTTTTTTTGCTACCTAAATATTGTTATTCAGGTGCTCACAGCAGCCAGACCTGTCAAATAACATTGCTACATGAAGGGAAAACATTTAGGCATCATTCCAAAGTTCTGTCAATGAATTCAGAGTTTGGTAGGGGTTAGGGTTAGTGTTATTATTTAATGATGCATAACTAAGGATACATTACATATGTGAATTATCAGGATATTCTTACAATTATACTTTGACAAGTGATACTGATAATAATTGTAATATTAGCTGTTTCCTTATAAGGAAACATTCAGCATTCATTGCCATTGCTACTTTCAGATTGAGATTTATAAAATCTTATAAAACAATTTTTTCAGCAAAATAGGTTTCTCAAGTCTAGAAGTTATTTTTTCCAGTATTGATGGAGAGGGTTTCTTTTCTAACCATTTGTTTGAGGTAGCTTGAAATGTCAGCATGATAATTACGTCATTATTTTCTCTTCGTTTTAGCTGTTACTGCTATTGAAAGTCTTCAAGAATTGTGATTTTTATTATTTGGTACACTTTGTTTCTGATTGCGTAGCACTATCCACATGGTTCAAAATGGAATGGTCCTCACTAAGACCTACATAAGAATTCTTTTGCTCAAAGCCATTTTTAACTATTGATCTGAGAAAATGGTTATATACAGCTGAGAGTTTAGATATTTCTGAACATGTATGTGTATGGTCCAGTGGATACAGACATTGGTTAGTTCCAGTTACTTGACCCAAAGAGTTGTGAGTTCAATGCCTAGCTACAGCAGTGAACAAATAACTTAGAGCATTGGGTTAAAGGAAGATAACTATATCACATCCAGAAGTGGCATTGCACATGGAATGAGAATGATATACCCTAGTGATCAAAATAAAAGGTTTAGTCTAAAATTCCTAGCACCTGAAAAAGATGAGAAAAACAGTCCGAACAGTGTAAATAATGTAAATACTGCCTCATCTCAGAAGTATAGACAAATACATTTCTGAACATGATTGGCGCCATATATGAAATTTATATGAAAATCTTGATGCAACCATCATTTAAGAACACAACTCATATTTTCAGTTTGGGGTCTTGGTTGTTCCTTATTAAAGGTATACATCTTTGGTTACAAGATAAATACTATTTACTGTCAGTCTTTGAAAGTAGTGTAGTACTTATGAAAAGTGTTTGGTATTCTAGTCTAACAGGTGAATGACTAACTGAAAAAATATAGTCTTGTCATCTGTCTTCCTAAATTGTCCTTGAATGTATATTATGTTGAATGGTTAGACTCAGTAATCAATGTTTTTTGTTGCAATCAGAGTGGATTTGGTACAATTAGTGGTTGCAACTCTTACTAAAAATTGTAGCATTTCAATTTTTTTAGAGATGGTATGCAAACTATGAATTAGAGATGTTGAGATCAAGCCAGTACAAAAATTTAAATATATGAGAAGTGTCCTAACAGAAATTAGAAGATAAGAAACAGAAATTTGAAGATGCATTGGAATAGTGAAAAATGCCTTTCAACTGCTAAGTATAAAGAAACAGAAAAACTTCATTAGAAACAAAGACAGCAGCACTGAACTGATATCAGTCCTCCTATATGAGAGTGAATGATGGACAATTTCCTCACAGATGAATAGAAAACTTGAAACAGTGAAGATGTCATTCTACAGGAGGATACTGAGAATACCATGAACTGAACATGTGATCAATGAGCAAGTTTTAAGAAAAATGAGAAGTAAAAGGATGTGACTTCTCTCTGTCTCTTCTACAAATATTTTCCTGGCTTCTGCTCCGACAAGCTCAGCTCACTGATGACTCCTCTACAAGAATTTACATGAGCAACCAATTCCACCCTTTTACAGTTAAATCAATCACATGCAGCTGCCTCTTCTACTCCAGCAATTTGGAACTCCTTTCCATATACTTACTTGCCTGATGGCTACAATCTCCAAGAATTTAAATGCAACATCAATTCCCATCTTATGTCAACTTGACTCCAGTCTTTCTCTCATCCTTTCCCCATCACCCTGAGTATCTTGTTCTTTTCCTTTCTCACATTATACTCGCAACTGTCTTTACACTGGTATTTCTATCCCTCTCTTGCCCTTTCTCTGACACCCCCTGTAACTGGTTTGTCTTTCTCTTTGTGCTCCTACTGTTTAAACTTTCACACTTCTTTTATGTAGCCCCTGCACACTAGTAGCAGTACTCCCTTGCTTGTGGTGAAACAATTAATAAAAAATAAAAAAATACCATGGATTGAACATATGAATAATGAGGAAGTTATATTATCAGAGATCTTTTTAATTCATTTGAAGATAATGAAGAATTCTTTTTTTGTAAAAAACAGCATGACATCCAAATGCATTACATGGGTTCATGGAGGAAACAACAAACCCAGTGTCTAGGACACACATTAGCATCATTTTCTTCTTATTAAATAATTTGATTTCTTTTTGTATCTAAGATCATCTGCATATCTTACACTGTTTTGTGCTAACCCATATATATCTAAATCTAATCTATCTATCTAAATCTAAACTTATTTATAAATGGAACTTTGTCTCTGTGTGTCCGTTACCTATAGACTCTGAAACAGCTGAACCAATTTTCTTGAAAATTTACACAGTTGTACTATAAGCATCTGCAAGAGTTCTTAGCTAGGTTTTGTGTTGAGGTACCCCCAATAAATACTGAAAATCAATAATTGAAAAAAATCAGGTTATAGAAGGAATGGTTTGATTTTAATCAAATTTGATACACTGATAGACAAAGACATGAGAAACAATATTCAGAAGTTTCAAGGTTGCAGTTTTTAAAATAGTGCAGAAAATCGATAATATATATTTATATATATATATATATATAAAAGCAAGATGTTTGTGTGTGTGTCTGTTTATCTGCATGTATGTCTGTATTTTTTTCAACCCTTTTATTTTAGTTTTTGCTTCAGGTTTAGCTCTAAGTAGGTATAATTGTAGTTCTTAGTCTCAGCCATGATACCATTTACTCAGAGGACTTATTTAGCCTTCAAAATTCAGTTTACGACGAAAAAAAATTATTCGATATTGATACCAGGAAATCAAAATTTGACTTACGTCCATTCATTTTTCTTTCAGTCTAGGGTTTTGCTTTAACTGGAAACAACTATTGCTTTTTAGTCTTTCATGCCAACGTCAAAAGAGTCTGAGCTCCAGGACCATGGATTAGTTTTAAAGCTTTCCTTACACCTGAACAACGCTGAGCTATACTGCTAGTGTATATATATATAAAGGCACAGTATACAATTTTTTGTGGGGTTTTACTGACGTACTTGTACTTCTATAAAAATGAAAACAAAATGCATGGGTATCCTGATTTTTTAAAAGGTTTTGAATTACATGTAACTACTACTTTTTTTACTTTTTTATAATCATATCGGCCCAAGCAAGGTATTTTACTGCCACTGTTTGCAGGGGGTTACATAGGTGAAAAGTTATGAGAAAGAGTGACAGGTTATAGGGGATGTCAGGAAATGGATAAGAGAAGGATGAGAATACTGATGAGAGTGGAGTGGATGGAGAAAGGAGCATGAGAGAGTTGATGCAGGTTAATGAGATAGGAGATGACTATTGACTTCACATTTAAATACCTGGAGATTGTAGCTGTCAGGGAAGCAAGTAAATGGAAGGGAATTCCACAGGTGGGATGTGCGAGAAAAGAAGTTGATGGTGTAGAATTTGAATTTACATTTTATTGGTTTCACAGTAAAAGGGTGGGACCTAGTTGCTAATCTTCTATAATAATTACGACAAAATGTATGGGTATACTTGTTTGGGATATTATTAAATTTATTGTAACTATTTCTATAATAAGTATTAAAAAATAAATTGGTAAACTTTGTTTTTTCTTTTCTGGATGTATTGAAATACTTGTACCTACTGCTACAATTATTATAGGAAAATGCATGGGCATAGTGTTTTTTTGGTGTAGTTATTGAATTGCTTGTAACAAATTCTATAATAATTACATGGAAATGTATGAGTATACACCTTTTAGAAGTTACTGAATGACATGTAACTACACCTATAATAATTACAATGAAATGCATGAATATATTTTGGGGGGGAGTTAACGAATTACTTTTTTTTTTTTAATCATATCACCCCGAGCAAGGCGGTAACACCACTGATGTGCAGGGGGCTACATACGAGTGAAAAGATTGGAAAAGAGAAAATCAGAAACCGCATCCTAAACAGAAAACAAGGGATGAGCCTCTTCACCTGTTCAATAGACGTGGGTGGAGTGTGTACTGGGCGATAGTTTAGTCTATCTACTCCAATTGAAAAAAAAAAAGTGAGAAGATTGGAAAAGAGAAAACGGGAAACTGCATCCTAAACAGAAAACAAGGGATGAGCCTCTTCACCTGTTCAATAGACGTGGGTGGAGTGTGAACCGGGCGATAGCTTAGTCTATCTACTCCAATTGAAAAAAAAAAAAAGTGAGAAGATTGGAAAAGAGAAAACCGGAAAACGCATCCTAAACAGGAAACAAATGATGAGCCACTTCACCTCTTCAATAGACGTGGGTGGAGTGTGAACCGGGCAATAGTTTAGTCTATCTACTCCAACTGAAAAAAAAAAAGTGAGAAGATTGGAAAAGAGAAAACCGGAAACAGCATCCTAAACAGGAAACAAGGGATGAGCCTCTTTACCTGTTCAGTAGACGTGGGTGGAGTTGTACCGACATCTATAATAATAACAAGGAAATGCTTGGATATACTTGTTTTTTGGGAGTTAGTAAATTACTTGTACCTACTGTTATAATAAGTACAAAGAAATGTATGGGGATACTGTTTGGGGCATTATTAAGTTAGTTGTAACTACTTCTATAATAAATACTAGTAAATAAATGGGTATACTGTTTTTTTGTTTTGGGGGGGGATATAGAGAATTGTATCTACATCTATAATAATTACAAGGAAGTGCACGTGTATACTATTTTTGGTACTTATTGAATTACATGTGGCTACTCCTATGATAATTACAAAGAAATGCATGGGTATATTGTTTTGAGGCATTAGTGAGTTACTTGTACCTATTTCTATAATAAATACAAGACAATGTATGGCATACTTTTTTTTTTTTGAGTTATTGAATTTCTGCGCGTGGTGATGCTGTGGGTTGGAATGAAAAATCAGAGAGTCGAGTTTGAGATCCATTTCAGTTCATTGCATTCACTTACATGCAAATACTCTTGGGAAAAGTATCACTCTGTCTCTTCCCTTCAGCTATGGGTTAAATAGCAGGAGAGATTGGGTTCTATACCCTTGGTTGGCAGCCAGTCTACTTGTTGTGGAGTAGTTTTTGCACTGAAGATTATAATTGGGTTATGTCGGTTGCTAATCAACTTAACACACCCAAAATGTTAGGAACCTGGTAATCTTCCACTGAAAGCTGACTCCTTAGTTTTCGGCTAACTGCTGACTAATATCAACTGCCTAGTAGTTCTATTGAACTCCAACAGAACTCTAAAGAACTCCTTTGAACTTCTCAAGAACTTCTCCCATTAACTTCCTGTTAACTCTTATTAATACAGGAGAGAATTATCTGAGGAATAGGCGTGTTTCCTCATAACACTACTACAGAAAGTAATGATAACCTACTGCAAGAAAATCTTCTACCCAGTCAGTCATGTCTCTTTAGAGTCATGATCACCCAAGCATGTATCACATATTGCACTTAACTGACTGACTGATTAAATTACTTGTACCTACTTTTATAAGTGCAAAGAAATACATGGGTAATTTTTTGGGGGGGTGGGGGAAAAAGTAAATTTCTTGTACCTGTTTCTATAATGTAATCAATTTCAACTTTTATTTTCCCAGAAATGCCCCTATTGCACACACAGAAAAAATAATAATAATAATATATACAAACAAAAAAAATATATCAAAACTAAAAACAAGAAATGAAAAAATTCCAAAATAAAATATTTTTCCAAATGCTATTGACTTCTAGATTTTCTGAAAAGCAAGAAGATCGACTCGATTTGAAATGTAGACATTAGATTACTCGTACTCGCTAGGGACAGGAATTCAATTTCTCCATCACACTGTCAAAAATTATTTTATTTCTCATATTGTGCAGAGATAAATTGCTTGTGTGTTGGTATGTTAGCAAATGACTGAATGATGTTCTCATGTCTAATAATATTTTGACACGTTTTTCTCGCATATACATGCCTCCACCTTCTCACCTGTTGCAAACATAAAATTATAAAATTTTTGTGTAATTTAACAATGTGGTATGTTGATAAATACCAAGAAAAAGAGGTAAGAAAAACCCAAGTTACCTCTGGTTTATAAGAACTTTAAGTTTTAAATATTGTTGGAAGATGTTAATAAAATTAGAAGTAGTACTAGATAAATTTGTGAATCTGGTCATTGCTTGATTGTATAAGATGCTAGAGATAGGAAAACAGTTTAGATATCAGTAGTTTTAATAAAACCATTTCACCTCGAGCAAGGCAGAAATGCCACTGATGAGCTGGGGGCTACACAACTGTAAAAAGATTAATTAGAAAAGAGTGAGGAGTACAAACTAGTTAGAAAGGAGCAATAGAAAGCTGAGAATTCAGGTGCGATGACAGATACATAGGTGGAGAGAAAGGGAAGGATATACGGGGGTGGGGAGAGAGCTAGAGTCCAGTGGTTAATAGATGAGTATTGACATTGCATTTAAATTTCTGGAGGTTGTAGCCGTCAGGAAAGCAAGAATATGGGAGCGAGTTCCACAGGCGGGAAGTGCGAGAGAAGAAGCTGCAGGAGTAGAATTGTTGTCTGCATTTGGCTAACCTAACTGTGAATGGGTGGGACCCAGTTGCCAATCTAGTTGCATGAGTAAACACCTGTTGAGGAGGATGAGTGACTTTTTTCACAGTTTTGTAGTAACTTTAATTCTAACAAACAATTAAACTTGAAACAATGGAAATGTGGTTATACAGAAGGATGTTGAGGATACCATTTACCAAACATGTGAGCAACAAGAAAATTTTGGGTAAAATGGAAACAAAGGAAAATATTAACATTAGGAAGAGACAAGGAAGAAGGGCTTGGAAAATTTGATACTCACAGGACAGAGGAAGACAATGCATGACATATTTGATGAGACTGAGTAAATTGATAGAAGAAAAGGGTTTTGGAGAAATAGCAGAAGAACAAGGGATAGGAAGTTGTGGAGAGCTCTGATTGCCTTCATCTGGCACATAAAGAAGAAAACCTTTTGAATTTAAATCTTTTAATTCACTTGTTGCTCTTTTTTAGGCTAATGCTCTCTGCTTACATGAAATGGGAAGATTATATTGAATCAGTTGCTAAGTCTGTTGCTAGAAAAGTTGCTTCCCTGTGTCATGTCATGGTAAAAAACTTTACTTTCTAGAATCTGATATAGGGGTTAGACAAAATAATGGAAACACCTTGTGTCATAATAGCCTAATTTGGAAAATTTCATTAACCTGTCAAAAACTTGTCTACTTTTATGCTGGTTGGTTGTTTTGTTTTTATGGCATATCAACCTCAGTGGGTCATTTATTGCCAATTAAATTTTATTTATTTATTGCTGGTAATACTTTTTTCTTTCAACAATTTATTGTTGCTTTTATACAAGTTTTGTGTCTCGTAATACTTTTTTCTTTTTCGAGTATCAAGATTCATTGGGATTTTTTTTTTAAGGGCAGGGTCCCCAAGTCCTACCCTTGTTATTTAACCCATATCTGGAGGGAAGGGACAGATTAATACCTTTCCCAAGGGTACCAGTGCTTAAGTGAATGCAGGGTATTCAACTGGAATTTGAACTCAGCTCACCGTGATCGAGCGAGAACCAGTGTATTCAATGTGATAGGCTGTAAGCCCATATTAAAATAAATTTGTTTGAAATTTCAAGATGTTTCTATTATTTTGTTCACCCCCTATATTTATAAGTCTTCCATTTGTCCTTGACACAGTAGTTTAAAAATAATAAATAAAATCTTTTATTTTTCTCTTGTTGTTCTGGGCATAAATTTCATTCTTGAGAGTCATCAGTGAAATTTGAATAAATTATATTTTAATCTAATAGAAATTACAATTCTTTGAAAGAACCCTTTTTACCTTCCATAAGGCTGATGCTAACCTCCAGGAAAGTGACTCATTGTGTCTTCTTGAACTAATGTTTACAGCTGGCATGAACTGGAAAGAATATATTGAATCATTTGTTAAGTCTGCTGCTCAAAATGTTGTTTTTCTGTTTTGTATCAAACAACTTTTCTTACCAGAATCTATCTTACATATTTATAAGTCTACCATTCATTTTTTATTTTAATATTTCTGTCACATATGTTCTGGTTATCCTCTATTTGAGATTCTTGATAAAATCTGCAAAGAAGAATCTGCAATATTATTGGTCCTGACCTAGCATCCCAACTTCATATTTTATCACCATCTTTCTATAGATCCATTCTTCAGGAATCTAACTTATGTCTGCCTAATATGTAAAAATAAATGAAATAATACAAATCCCATCTTTATCACAATTAAGATGCATTTCAGTGACACAACAGCATTTTCACATACACACCCACACATACATTTATATAAAATCATTGCAACATTTATGCAATTTAATAAAAAATGGCTTCTACATATATATATATATATAAGAAAAATTAAGGTAGACACATTATTTCATGATAAATCGGAAGTATAGGCCTATTTCAGGCAAACCATCATCAGCTTCCATCTTTATTGTACAAAGAATTTTACACAAATCATGTAAAATCCTTTGTACAATAAAGACGAAAGCTGATGATGGTTCACCTGAAATAGGCCTATACTTCCGATTTATCATGAAATAACGTGTCTGCCTTAATTTTTCTTATATTTGCTAATATATGTATTTATATACATATATATTTAGAGCTCTCTTAGATAGTTATCCTACCACTGTATGTACAGAATACTCCATTGGATTCTTCTATACCCATGCTGCATGCTTATATATATATATATATATATATACACACACTACCAGCCATAATTATTAGGCAGCCCCAGTTTTTTAAAAGAAATGATTTATTTCATACTCTTTTTAGTATTTATTGCCAAGTGAATAATTCTAAATGAAAATAGAAAGGTTCTTTTGTTATTATTACTTTGCAAAGTTTACAAGGCAAGGAAGCAAAGATGAACTCGTCCGAATCACCCTAAATTGTCTTCATTCTTTCATTGATGAAACTGCAATATAGGTAATTATTAAATATTTATAAATTCATTTAATACACATGTTATTGTGCATTATTAACAAAAGAACCATTCTATTTTCATTTACAATTATTCACTTGGCAATAAATACTAAAAAATAGTATGAAATACATCATTTTTTTAAAACACTGGGTGGCCTAATGATTATTGCCAGTAATGTGTGTGTATATATATATATATATATGTCATTTAAATGCCATACATCACAAACACTTGGATGATCATGTCTGTTTCAATCCATGACTGACTAGGCAAAAGATTTTCCCACAGTAAATTGCCATTTCTTTCTGCAGTAGACTGATTGCCATCCAGAGATATAGAACCCAATCTGTCCTGCTATACAGTCTATAACTTATCTAAGTACTTACCAACATTGCTTAACTTCAATGATTATTTGAGAATCTGTGATGTGAATGTAAGCAAAATAAAATATGGAGAAGAAAAGACAATTCTGATATATTTTTTTTATTTTGTGCTGCTTGTTTTTCATTGGTTAAGCAAACCTCATGTGCATTTGTCCTGGCAAACATTATTTGTTCAGTATAATTTTGTGTATCATAATTTCAGTTGGTCTACATGGGATTTAGTTGAAAATGTGTGTGTTTAAGTGTCTGGTGGGCATTTTTATTCATTTCTAGTAGGGTTTATATATTGATTGAGGGATGTTTTGCATTAAAAAAAAGTTTAGGCTACACTGGTTGTGGTTGTAGTCAGTTAAGTGCCATACATGATACACACTTTGGGCAATCATGCCTCGAAAGAAGATTATCCTGCAGTAGGTTGCCATTGCTTTATATGGTTGATTGGTTGCCAGCCAAGGCTATAGAACCCAATCTGTCCTATTATTTAACCTATAACTGGAGGGAAGAGACAGATTAATACCTTTCCCAAGGGTATTTGTGCGTAAGTGAATGCGAGGAATTCAACTGGAATTCGAACCTGATTTGTTGTTCTGAGTCGATATCCACTGCACCACAACACATATCCTGGTTTGTAGGTAGACAGATCTTAAATTCTTTATGGATTTGATAAAATTTGGGGATATAAGGATGTGTGTTTATTCATGGTAAAATATCTATCAGGATTCTTTCTAAGTATTTTGAATGTAATAAATTATGTTCTTTTCTTATTAGGGTAGCATTTATTAAATTGGATATTGGCCTGAGAGTACAATGGCCAAAATATTGTGATAACAACAACAAAGGTGAGGACAATAGTTTGAATTTCAATAGTGTAAATAGAAAGAACATTCTTTTATTTAATATATGCAATTACAGCTATTATAAAGTGTTCATTTTTCCAAAGTCATAACATGTTTCAGAAATGACTCATTTATATAAGTAAGCAGTGTTGAGTGTACCTCCAAACGATGCATAAGGAATATTAAAATATTGGTATATGTTGATTTTTCTCTACTTGTTTGAACCTGTTTGATTCTTTCATTTCATTCTGATGTGGGTCCTGGGTATGACGGTAAACTGCATCTGGCAGCAAGACTTCTGATTGGGAGGTTGTGAGGAGCATGGAACCACCTCTTAATTGCTGTTGTTCCCAGGTTCACCCAGATCTGAAGTGATAGCACCTGTTAGGGTCCCAGCTATGGGCAAATAGTTAACTCCCAAACTGGGGTCAAAACACTGTGAAAGACTTTTATAGAAATATATACATAAAAATAGACTTTTATAGAAAAATAGACATTTTTGAAAGAAAAATATTACCAACAATACTTTTCTGAAGGAAAAAAAAATAATTCTATTATACATTTTTGAAGGAAAAAAAATTATTACCAGCAATACATTTTTGAATACAAAACTAGAAGACATCTTCAGTTTTTTAAAATAAAAAGTAAAAATAAAAAAAAATAAATTTTTAATCAAAATCTGACTAAATCAACCTTCTCACTATAATTGAATATTTAAAGAATACCTTAAAACCCCACCGTTTTGGCATTAAATAACCCACAGAGGTGTTGATATGCCGATAAACAAAACTCAAACTCAGAACTCATTCTGATGCATTTTTGTAGTTGCTGCTTTACTGAACCAATACTCAGCAGCCTTTCAAAATGCCATCAGCTATTCTGATTGGGAGGTTGTGAGGAGCATGGAACCACCTCTTAATTGCAGTTGTTCCCAGATCCACCCTTACCCGGAGTGGTAGCACCTGTTAGGATCCCAGCTATGGGCAAATAGTTAACCCCCAAACTGGGGTCAAAACACTATGAAAGTATAAAAGTACACTTTTATAGAAAAATATACTTTTTAAAGGAAAAACATTATTACCATAATACATTTTTGAATAAAAAAAAATCATTGGCATAATACATTTTTGAAGGAAAAAATTATTACCAACAATACATTTTTAATACAAAACTAGATGACATCTTCAGTTTTCTAAAATAAAAAAAAATTAATCAAAATCTGATTAAATCAACTTAAATCAACTTAACCGAACATTAAAAAAAATACCTTAAAACCCCACCTTTTTGGCATTAAATAACCCACAGAGGTGTTGATATGCCATTAAACAAAATTCATACTCAAAACTTATTCTGATGCTTTTTTGTTATTGCTGCTTTACTGAACCAATACTCAGTTGCTTTTTTAAATGCCATCAGCTATTCTGACTGGTATCTTTATAATTGTTGTTTTTGTCAAAATGATTTATCTACTTAAGTACTAAATTTTATTGTGAAAAAATTGATTTGCATAATAAAATCTGAGAGACTATACACCTACTTAAATTCATCTTGACAGCACCAGATCATGAATCATCGCAATCATATAACCTGTGTCTTTCATTTTACTTATCTCAATTTGTTATAATCTGACATGTTTGTTTGGCCCCAGCAAAGAAACAAAAAGAATAGAAAGCAAATAAAATAAAATACGATAAAAATAAACAAGTAGGGAAAATCAGATTTATAATTCATCAGTTGGTAGCTGAGGGCGGATAAAACTTTGGGAAGAGAGGAGTAAGGAGTGTGGACTGAAAAATAAGGCTGGCTGGGTCTAACACAGAGGCAGGAAAACAAAGATCTCAGGCAGTTCGATTGCACAGTGCATGTGTAAGTAAGAGAAGCTATAAGTAAACAGAATGTATTGATTACTGAAGGATGAACATTAAAATGTTGGCATATGTCGATTTTCTCTACTTGTTCCAACCCGTCAGATTCATCCATTTCATTTTGGCTTATTTGCAATTACTGCTTCATTTTATCGAACTCTCCAGCCCCAATGCTTCAGCTTTCTTTTTAGACATATTTATGACTAATATCTTCATTACTGTTGTTTTTATCAAAATGGTTTATCTAACTACTGAATTGTTTTATGGCAGTAAATGCAGGAGAATTTTCTCACAGATGAAGAGAAGATGTTAACAAAAGAAATATGGTTCTAGTGAAAGATGCTGAGAATACAATAGATGAAGTATGTAAACAAAGAGAAGTAAGTAAGTAAGTTTTTCTTAATGGCATATCAACCTCTGTGGGTCATTTAATGCCGAAAAGGTGGGGTTTTAAGGTATTTTTTAATGTTTGATTATAATGAGAAGGTTAATTTAATCAGATTTTAACGAAAATTTTGTTTTTATTCTTTTTATTTTAAAAAACTGAAAATGTCATCTAGTTTTGTATTCAAAAATGTTTTGCTGAGTATTTTTTCTTTCAAAAATGTGTTGTGGTGATTTTTTCTTCAAAAATGTATATTTTTCTATAAAAAAATATATTTTTATGTACATGTTTCTATTAAAGTGTATTTTTATAATTTAATAGTGTTTTGACCCCAGTTTGGGGATTAACTATTTGCCCATAGCTGGGACCCTAACAGGTGCTGCCACTCCAGGTCAGGGGGAACCTGGGAACAACAGCAATTAAGAGGTGGTTCCACGCTCCTCACAACCTCCCAATCAGAGGCCTTGCTGCTGGATGCAGTTTACCGTCATGCCCAGGACCAAAACAAAGAGGAAGTCATAAGCATAATTTTTTTTTTGCAATAATGTTCGCCCTGTACGAGGCCCAAAAACCATTCAAAGTAGAGAGTTGCAGAGTAAGAGGTGCAGGTTATGATGATATGTTGGAAATCATCATCATCATTATTTAACATCCATTTCCATGCTAGCATGGACTGAACAGGATTTTCTTAATGGCTTCATAACTGACCCATCAAAAAATATTGGAGCAAGTTTTACAGCTGTATACCCTTCTTCTTCTTCTATATGCCCTGTCCCTTCAGGACATAGACAATCATGGCTTTCCACATTTCCCTATCCCTGGTGACTCTGAGCACGCCTTCTCCTGTTACAGCGTGCAATCATCCAACTGATTAGGTCCTTTACAAGGTGAAATATCTAAACTTATTTATAAATGGAACTTTGTCTGTGTGTGTGTGTGTGTGTGTGTGTGTGTGTGTGTGTGTGTGTGTGTCCATTACCTATAGACTCTGAAACGGCTGAACCGATTTTCTAGAAAATTTACACAGTTGTACTATAAGTGTTTGTGAGTGTTCTTACCTAGGTCTTGTGTTGAGGTACCCCTGATAAATATCAAAAATTGATAATCGAAAAAATCAGGTTATAGAAAGGGTGGTCCGATTTTAATCAAATTTGATACACTCATAGACAAAGACATAAGAAACGATATTCAGAAGTTTCAAGGTTTCAGTTCTTACAATAGTGCAGAAAATCGATGATATATTTATGTAAAAGGCAAGATGTTTGTGTGTGTGTGTCTGTTTATCTGTCTGTATGACCTTTATACAAATTCACAATTGTTATTCGATTCTCACCAAACTTCCCACAAATATTCTTTAGGCTGAATCTGAGCTCCAGGACCATGGATTAATTTTAAAGCTTTCATTACACCCGAGCAATGCCGGGCTATACTGCTAGTATATCTAAAGTCAGAAGGAGAATAGATTAGCCAAAATGAACTGATCAAAACACTTGTTTGAATAATTTCAGGAATGATGGCACTTCTTGATTTTGAAATTTCTGATAATGTTCAAAAAGACTTAGAATATAGTAGGCAGAACATGGTGATCAAAATAACAAAGGTGAGGATAACAGTTTGAATAAATCTTGGTATTTGAGCCTTAAAATAATTATCATATATAATATTACAGCAGAAGATTTCTCCCTAACGTCAGTAGAATTAGAAATAATAAATTTCTAAATGTTAATTTTCTGGTACCTTATGACATTGCTTTTATAAAAAAATGTAACAAACTTTAAATAAATTGCTTTATGTAGAAAAGCAATGATATAATACTTTTATATACAAATGATTCTTTATCTTTTCTTCTTCAGTGCTCCTTCAAAAAGCTGCTATAGAAGGTAGCTAAGGAAAGCAAGAAGAAAAGACTAATTATAAACTACTAGAAAATGGAATGCATTGTCCTCAGCAAAAAGGATGAACCTAAAATGCAAATTACAAATCAGGGATACAAATACCAAACAAGGTTCACACTCCTCCCTCATCTTTTGAACAGGTGAAGAGGCTCATCCCTTGTTCCCTGTTTAGGATGTGGTTTCCAGGTTTCTCTTTCCCAATCTTTTCACTCCTTTTTTCTTTTTTTCAATTGGAGTAGATAGATTAAACTATTGCCTGGTTCACACTCCACCCACGTCTATTGAACAAGTGAAGAGGCTCATCCCTTGTTCCCTGCTTAGGATGTGGTTTCTGGTTTCCTAGTTTTTTTTTTAATCATTTCACCCCAAGCAAGGCATTCCACTGCCACTATTGCACATGGGGCTACATAGGGGAAGGTAAAGAGGGGGATTTGTTAGATGTAGGAAATGTCAGAAGGAAGGTGACAGATGAGTAAGGATACCGAGGATGAGGGTTGGGCAGATGGGAAGAGTGTTTGAAAGAATGGGAGCGAGTTAGTGTGTTAGGAGTTGTCTATTGACCTTACATTTAAACTCCTGGAGATTGTAGCCGTTGGGAAAGCAGTCATGTGGAAGGGAATTCCACAGTCGGGAAGTACGAGAAAAGAAACTGTTGGAGTAGAAGTTGCGGTTGCATTTTATCGGTTTCACTGTAAAATGGTGGGATCTAGTTGCTAATCTAGTTTCTCGTGCAAATTCGTATCTAGCGGGCAGCAATGATCTAAGTTCATTGGAGCAGAAGCTGTGAAAGTATTTATAGAAGAGACACAGGGAAGTCACATCGCGCCGGTGAGAGAGAGACTGCAGGCGGTCTGCCAAGTTGGTATTGATAACATTACAGACCCTCCGCTGTACCTTGTCGAGAAGCCCGAGGAGAATAGCAAGGGCACCCGACCAGATATGGCAGCAGTATTCAATGCACGGGTGGATGATAGATTTATATATGTGCAAGATAGATTCAGACGGAAAAAACTTCCGGGCCCTGCACAGAGAGCCGACTTTCATAGCAGTGGATTTAGCAATGGATTCGATATAGTCATTCCATTTGAGGTCCGCTGTAAGTGTGAGACCAAGGAGGTGTAGTGTTTTACTCTCTGAGAGGCAAGCCTGGTCCATGCTAATGGGAGGTAGGTGCGATTGTCAATGATAGTTAATTGATAGTAGCTTCGTTTTAGAAGCATTAAAATTTACGAGCCATTTCTTACTCCAGTCCACTACGGATTGGAGGACCTTTTCAAGCTCAACTGCAAGGTAAGCTTTGTCGCCTACACCAGATTTTTGGTCGAGGCGAGAGTAAACCATGGTGTCATCGGCGTACATACCTACTTGAGATCTTATGGAATCAGGGAGATCATTAATGTATATCAGAAAGAGCGTAGGACCTAGGATAGAGCCTTGAGGGACACCTGCGTTCGTATGGTAGTTCTGGGAGGCATCTCCGTTTAATACTACCTTCATTGTGCGGTTAGAGAGGAATGACTCGATTAGTTCAAACAAATGTCCAGTTATACCATAGCTCCGCAGTTTGCATAGAAGGCCAGCGTGCCAAGCTCTGTCAAACGCTTTAGAGATATCCAAGGCAACGGTTCGGGCTTCACCGTTCCTGTCGAGTTCCTGATATATGTACTCGGTGATGGTCGTTAGCATATCAGCAGTAGACCTGGTGAAGTGGAAACCATACTGCTTGTCCGAGAGGAGCCTGTGTGCTGTGAGATGCTGAACCACCTCGGCGTTGATAATGGCTTCGAACACTTTACCAAAGATCGGAAGAAGGCTGATAGGTCGGTAATTTGCGGGGTCCGAGGGTTCTCCAGTGTTTTTAAATATAGGAACTACAGAGGGAGATTTCCAACAGGCAGGAAAGCAGAAAGCAGATAGGCAGAAGTTGTAGAGCTTAGAAAGGACAGAGGAAAGTTTGGGGGAACATTTCTTTAAGACTATGATTGGGATTCTGTCCCCTCCGCTCGCTTTGTGAGGGTCAAATTTTGAGATTATCTTAGAGACAAGCGAGGTTGTAATATGGACGTCATTCAGTTGAGCCTCAGTTCTAGGTGGGAAGTCGGGTGTAGAAACTCCAGACGAGTCCAATCTCGAATTATTCGAGAATCTGCGGGTAAAGCATTCAGCCTTGTCCTCTGGGGAGGTGAGGACCTCGAATTTGTTTATTTGTGGGGGTATTGTGGACTTGCTCTTGTTAAGTACTCTTTTACAGAGTCGCCAGTAGTCTTTGGTGCCGAACTTAGAGGATGCTATGCGTTGCTTCATTCTGGCAGCAAGCAACAACTTAGCTTCGTTAAGTATCTTTTTACACTTATTACGAGCTGAAGCGAAAAGGCGTCTGTTTTGGTCCGACGTGATAGTCGGAAGAAATGATTCCGGTGGGCAATGGAGGCCAAGCAAGCAGGCGAGAACCATGGAGACTAATGAGATTTAAGCTGAAATTTCCTGGCAGGGATGAAAGCATCAATTCCAGCCTTAACCCAGGAGGAGACCTCGGATGCACATTCTTTGATGGGAAGACTAAAAACGTTGTTCCATGGGACGTCACAGAGGAAGTCTTGGAACGAATCCCAGTCTGCTCTTTGGTAGCAGTAGGATCTTTTCACTCTTACGTAGCCCTCTGTACATCAGTGTCGTTACTGCTTTGCTCGAAAAAAAAAAGAAAGTACAAAAACTTAAATATATGGGAAGTGTTCTAACATAGGACAGAAAGTGCAATACTGAGAGCCAAAGACATATTGCAATGGCCAAAGATGTATTTCAAAAGCTAAGTAGAGTACTAAGAAATAGAAAATTTTCATCAGAAACAAAAAAAATAAAATAAAATAAAGAGTATTGAACAGTTATGTCATATCTGTTCTCCTGTATGTCCGTGAATGCTGGACAATCTCCTCAAAGATGAAGAAGAGACTTGAAGCAACTGTGGTTCTACAAAAGGAGGATGAGGATACCGTGTATCAAACGTGAGCAATGACAAAATTTTAGAGAAAATGAAAATAAAAAGAAAACTTATACTTAACATCAGGAAGAGGCAGTTGAAATTTCCAGGGTATTTAATGAGGAAGAAGGGCTTGGAAAATCTGATACTCACAGGAGAGATTGAGGGAAAGACAGAGGAATACAGTGCATAACATGTTTGAAGAGTATGAGTAAATGGATGGTAGACTGATTTGATTTAAGTTTTGTTTAACAGCATTTCAACCTTTGTGGGTTATTTAATGCCAAAAAGGTATGATTTTAGGGTATTTTTAATGTTTGGTTATAGTGAGAAGTTTGATTTAGTCAGATTTTGATGAAAAGTTTTATTTTTTGTTTTTTTTTTATTTTAGATGTCTTCTAGTCTTGTATTCAAAAATGTATTGCTGATAATTTTTATCTTAAAAATGTATTAATGGTTATAATTTTTTCCTTCAAAAATGTATATTTTTCTATAAAAGTCTATTTTTATGTATATATTTCTATAAAAGTCTATTTTTATACTTTCATACTGTTTTAAGCTCAGTTTGGGGGCTAACTATTTGCCCATAGCTGGGACCCCAACAGGTGCTACCACTCAAGGTTGGGGTGGACCTGGGAACAACAACAATTAAGAGGTGGTTCCATGCTCCTCACAATCTCCCAATCAGAGTCCTTGCTACCAGATGCAGTTTACCGTCATACCCAAAACTCAAATGGATGGAGGAACAGAGTTTGGGAGAAATAAGAAAAAGACAAAACTTATTAAGAGCTACAAGGAACAGGAAGATATGGAGGGCTATGATCAGCTACATTCTGAAGGGACATGGCCTGTAAAAGTAGCAGATTCTGATCAGATGTTTGTGCAGGCTGGTGTCACTTACTGGTAAAATGGAGCACAGTGGAAACAGAATATCACACTTACATTTGACTGCATTAGAACTGCACTAATTACTGGATGTAAGATGTGGTGGAAACAGCCAAACAGCATTTAAGAGGCTCATCCCTTGCTTCCTGATTAGGATGTGGTTTCCGGTTTTTCTCTTTTCCAATCTTTTCACTTTTTTCTTTTCTTTATTTTATTTTATTTTTTTCAATTGGAGTAGATAGACTAAACTATCGCCCGGTTCACACTCCCCCACGTTTCCTGATTAGGATGTGGTTTCCGGTTTTTCTCTTTTCCAATCTTTTCACTCTTATGTAGTCCCCTGTACGTCAGTGGCATTTTCGCCTTGCTTGGGTGATATGAAAAAAAAAAAAAAATTAGTCAGACCATATCTTTGGCTTTCAGGATTTTGTTCCATACACAGCTGACCTCAGGTGGAATGACTACACTGAATCAATGCTAAATCTGTTGCTCAGAAGGTTGGTTCTCTTTATCTTTGTAGGAGGTTTTTTTTTGTCTAAATCCATCACACACATATATATATATATATATATATATATATATATATATACCATCTGCTTGTGCATTGAATACTGCTGTCAAATATTGTTGGGTGCCCCTGCCATTCATCTCTGGCTTCTTGAAAAAACCCAATAAAGAATTTGTAATATAATTGATCCCGACCTGATTGTTCAATTCCAGTCACTTTCTCATCAATGTAATATGGCTTCCCTCTGTCTCTTCTACAAATACTTTCATGTTTTCTGCCATGATGAGCTTAGCTCCCTGGTGCCCCCACTGCATGAATTTACTCAAGCTACTAGACTAGTGTCTAGGTCTAACCTTTTTACAGTAAAACCAATCAAATATAACTGCAACTTCTACTCTATCAGTCTCTTTTCTCACACTTCCTGCCTGTAGAATTATTTACCCTATACCTGCTTCACTGAAAGCTACAAACTCCAAGAATTTAAATACATTGTCAATTGCCATCTCTTATCTCCCTTTTCCCTGACAACCCTTGCATCATGTTCTTTTTCCTTTCCACTCCACTCTCATGCAGCCTTCTTCACACCTGTATTCTCTTCCTTTTTTTTACTCATTTGCTGACTCCCCTGTAACCTGTTTTTCTTTTTCATCACTGTCCTCTTCTGTAACCCCCTGCACACCAGAGGCAGTTCTGCCTTGCTTGGAGTGAAATGATTAAAAAAAAACATTTTTTTTACAATGATTTTCACTCTGCACAAGACCCAATAGCCACTCAATGTAGAGTGTTGCAGAGTAAGAGGCACTGTTTTTGAGTGTATGTGGGGAAGATCATGGATGACCCTAAACTTGAACAGATTAAGACTTTAGTGATTGAGGAAGCATCCTCTTGGGTGTTGATTCCACAATGCAGTGGTTCCTGGAAAAAATAGAACTTACATTTCACAAAGGAATATGAAAGAAATAAGGGTGGTCCATTGCAATGTGCGTAGTAGTGATGTGGGTCTTAACCATGAAGGTTAGAACTGGTGGAACTAAGGAACGTCATTCATCTCAACACTTTCCATGTAAATTTCAGTAGAGCAGTGATAGACTTACAATGTTTCATTTGTGGGAAAGGAGTTTTAGAGTGTAAAATATTTCATGACCCACAAGGATGTGGAAACACTTTCAGGCTGTAACAAGACTGAGCATCTCCTGCCCATACATGGGGGACATTACTCCTTTTTCAGCCTGTCTGTCTCTTGTAAAGATAGAAGTTAACAGGGTCTGTCAAGCACTGACTGGACTGGTAGAGCGAATCCACTGTTTATATTGCAATTGCAGCTAAATGTTTAAAAATGTAAATATATAGGCAAAAACATAAACAAATACTTTTATAAAATGTAACTTGCTCCAATCAGGGTTCAGTAGATTAACACCTTTACTGCCCTGTTAAAATTATAGTGCCCCACTCCCTACAACTCCCTTGGGCAGTCAATACCACCCTGAAATTTCATAATGCCCCCAAAGAGACATTACTCTCTATGTTGAGAATAGTTGTTTGATTAATTTATGCTGTAGTTTTATATGATAGAGACATTTTTTTGGAAATATTTGTTGCATTTGTGAAAAAAAATTCTTATTCATAATGGAAATTGTTCCATAATTTTTTTACAGAAAATTTTTATAGAAATATTACAGCTGTGTTTCTGACAAATTCAATTCAGAGTGCAATTTCAAAGAATATTTTCTCAAGAGTAAAAGAAATACTAGATATGGAAAATGAGAAATAATTTTTTTGTATATCAAGAACTTTCTTAGGCTATATTCATATTATGCATTTTTATTATATTTCATTATTAAATATATTTTATCACAGATTTTCCTAAGAAAGTTCTTGATATACAAAAAAATTATTTCTCATTCGGAGATCATTTTCTCATTCTATATAAACATAAACAATTATAAATTATGTTTTTATTATATTTCATTATTAAATATATTTTATCACAGATTTTCCTAAGAAAGTTCTTGATATACAAAAAAATTATTTCTCATTCGGAGATCATTTTCTCATTCTATATAAACATAAACAATTATAAATTATGTTTATATAGAATGAGAAAATGATCTCCGAATTTTTCATATATCAAGAACAATTTTAGGAAAATGCATGATAAAATATATTATATTTAATAATGAAAGTGTTAAAAAGAAATTAAATTAGATCGGCTAGACCATATACCAAAACACATTTAAAAAAAAATTACATTTCAGAATATCTTTCCATTTATGTGCATACATAATCAGATCAACGTAAATATCGCAATTAGTTCAGTGGAGTCCAAAAAGAAAGAAAACTGTTAGATAAAAATATTTTTTCATTTTGACAGTGATTATCCATATACCTATATATATCCTCTTCATTATAATAAAAACCATTCTGTCATGCTAATGGAGAAACAGACAATAGCAAAACAGTATCAACTCAGTTCATTATCTTTACTGCCAGTTATTTAACTTTATGACCAGTTATGAAAGCTCTTGATGCATGTTTGCTCTTTAACATGCCTTAATATTTTATTTTTTGTAGTAATTAAGTAATGAAGAATATATATATTTCCTCTCTATTATAATAAAAACTGTTGTATATATATATATATATATATATATATATATATATATCTAAAGAGTGTGGACGTCATTTTGATATAACCCGAGGAACCTTTCGGCCAACACTTGTCAAGGGTCACGTTGGCAAAGTTTATGAATAGGTAAGAAAGAGGACAAAACAGAATGGAATATTGTATACAAATTCAAATGCTGTTGCGATGCAGCATACATAGGACGAACCAATCTGAGATTGGAGACACGGGTTGCGCAGCATGTCCCCGCGAATTTACGTTTGGGTAATTCCAATAGTAATATAAGGACGACTCAGGCCGTGCTGGATTCAGCAATCGGCCAACACCTGTTGGACAATCCGGCTTGTGCCTCTTCTTATGAGGACAGTTGGTTTTCTGTCCTGCACAGTGCTCATTCGTTACATCATCTACGTATTTTGGAGGCCATTTGCCTTAAAATCCAACAGCCGAGCCTGTGCGGGCAGAAAGAGCAATTCTTACGCTCTTTGCAACTACTGGCGAGTCTGTGAGTGTAACCCTTTTTTCTTTTTTATTTTCACTCTGTGGAATTCATATGTTTACACCCCCCTTACGTTTTAAATTTCCTCAATAAATTTATTTTTAAGCGTAATTCCATCAGCTCCCAGTAGTGCAAATATTCCATTCTGTTTTGTCCTCTTTCTTACCTATTCATAAACTTTGCCAACGTGACCCTTGACAAGTGTTGGCCGAAAGGTTCCTCGGGTTATATCAAAATGACGTCCACACTCTTTAGAGCTATTAGTAATTTCTGTGGGTACAATTCCCTTTTCATATATATATATATATATATATATATATATATATATATATATATATTTCCCTTCTGTCATGCACTGGAGTTCAGATTATTATGTTTTTATTTCTTAAAGTAAGATACTCAAGAGTAGGTACATCAATATATATGTTTCTTTCATTTTAGATGACATATTGACATAAATATTTTGCTGTCTTGGGCCCACTTTTATATATATATATATAACAAACATATTTTTCAAATAATGCGGACAAGTTCTATCTATCAATTTTTATAATTAAATCCTTCGAATTTCAAAATAAGCTTTTTTTGTGTTATCAGTAAGTTAACAAATAAATAAATAAATATAAACTTTGCCAAATTTACACAAAGTAACTTATTTAAAAATTTGAAAGCTTTAATAAAAAAATAGATAGATAACTTGTCCATATTATTTAACAAAATATGTTTGAGAGAATTCTTGCTGCTGAAATACACCCTTTATATATATATATATATATATATATATATATATATATGTGTGTGTGTGGAAATATTCTAACAGTATAATTAAAATAGAAACAAGAGGAAACCTATATTTTCTTTTAGTCTATGTCAGTGGATGAAATGCGTAGGCTTAAAACAAAATAGTTTTTCTCTTGTCTCTTTTTTAATATTATATATATATATATATATATATATGTTTCTTTTATTAAAAAAGGAGATAGGAACCATATGTAGCTGCCATGTCCTTTGATTAAACACATTGATAAACTTCACTGGCAAGGAAATTCAACAGTGAAATGAAGCCTTGCACTTGATGAAGTTATCTATAGATATAGCTCATGGTTAAGAATAGATGTGCATAGTTCCTATGGGGCCAGATGATGGTAAAAAAAATAATACAGAGTAGAAAGAAACTTTTCATTTAGATAATTGGTGCAACATAATCTTCCCATCTTGTCTATTGCTATATGAATTTAAGATCAGTAATTATCAAGGAAATATGTCAGAACGTTTGTGACGAGAACTTATTATTGTTTGCTTTATTACTTTGACTAGCGTGCTCATCTTTAATAAGCCTAATTTTCTGCCATTTCTTTGTGCCTGACTTAGTAAATACCTTGCTTTGTGGTTGAGATAGTTGCTTGTTTTCAATATTGTTACTGTAAAAAGCTGAGAAAATCGGGTTTTGTAGGTAAATGCTTCCTCTCTCCAACAGTGTTATTGAGCTCCCTTTCCGTTGCAGTTTAGGTGGGTATTAAATAAGAGGAATAACTCGTTGTTTTTGTGTAATGGCATATCAAAACTTTGTTATTTAATGCTGAAATCTAAATATTTTGTATTAAATTTTTTTTTCTTTAGTTTTTCTTTAGGTTTTAGTGATACAAGTCTCACTAATTAACCCATAGCCGGAGGGAGAAACAGTTAATTAATCCCATTCCCAAGGTTATTTGCATGTAAGCGAATATAATGAACCCAATTGAAAATTGGGTTTCGAGTCTCTGATTAGCAATTCTGAACCATTATCCATTAAAGCAACCATACATCCATGTTTACAACACCTGGTATTTCCAATTGGTCACACATCTTGGTACTGACCAGGCTTGATGTTGCTTAACTTTGATGCTCATACAAGAACTGTATTACTTTTGGAATGTCTTTTGTAAATATTATTTCATAAATAAAATACAAAAGTGGCACTTAGATGTGGCACAAGTTCAAAAGGGAGAATTGAACTAACTACTCAATTGCAATAGGCTCTAGTAAGACATGCTTGCTAACCATTACACCACATCGAGCTGTCTAGAATAGTAACATGAGTACATATTTTTCAATTTATAAAATAAGTGTGTTGGTTCAAATAAAAACCTGTGGAATATTTTTATATAAGCTTAATAAACAAGGAACACAATAATCATCTGAAAAATAAGTGTCAAATAAGAATCATAGCTGTGAGGAGGACAGGTACTGAAAGAAACGATTTAATTATATTGGTATTTGTATTAGGTACATAAGAGTACCTGAGGCCACATTTCAAGCTGAAGTAAAAAGAAAATCCCAGGATTTTGAATGCTGATTTTTCAAAGCAATAAAATTTTTCTTAACTTAATTTCCTCCCATTTCTTTGTACTAATTTAAAAAAAAAATTAGTCCCATAATGGTCTCTCTGTACAAGGCCCAAGAGCCACTCAAGACAAGGGACTACAGAGAAAGAGATAAGGGGCACTGTATATGAGGATATGTGGGGAAAGTAACAGTTAACTCTTGACTTTTTTTTTTTTAATTGTTTCAGCCCATGCAAGGCGATAACACCACTGATGCACAGGGGGCTACATAAGAGTAGCCCTCTGCGCATCAGGAGGAGAGTAAAGAGAAAGTCAAACTAGTTACAGGGGGTGTCAGAGAAGAGAGCAAGAGAAAGATGGGCATACAGGTGTGATGACAGTCGCAAAGGTAGAGAGAAAGGAAAAGATATACAGGGTGACGTAGAAAAAACTAGAGTCAAGTGGTTAAGAGATGGGTATTGACATTGCATTTTAATTCCTGGAGGTTGTAGCCATCAGGAAAGCAAGAATATGGAAGAGAGTTCCACAGGCGGGAAGTGCGAGAAAAGAAGCTACTGGAGTAGAATTGTTGTATGCATTTGGTTGATCTAACTCTGAATGGGTGGGACCCAGTTGCCATCCTGGTTGCACAAGTAAACTCCTGTGGCTGGGGCACCAGTGACTTAAGTTCATCGGAGCAGAAGTCATGAAAATATTTGTGGAACAGACAGAGGGAAGCCACATCCCGTCGGTGAGAAAGTGGCTGGAGTCGAGCCACAAAGTCGATACCTATCATATAACTGATTCTCCTTTTAGTTAAGATTGTACTGTATTGACTGAGGAAATGTTATCACCAATGGGATATTAAGGGAATGAGAATGGTTCACCATGCCTTATGGCTAAGACAGTTGCAAATTTTCTACAAGCACATCTCGTCAGGCCAATTAAAATAAATAAATCTGAATCTTGGATGCTGCTTTTCAAGATTAACATGAAACAATATTGTATCACTTCTTTCCATTTAGCATTGTGGCATACTAAGCTAAACTGACTGGTTGATGCTTTTTCTATGACCTATCAACCCCTTGCACGTTATTTAAAACTATAAAATATTTTTTAAATTGTGATAATTTTTTCTGGGGTGATAATGATTTCATGATACAAGTTTTACTAATTAAACCATAGCTGGGTAGAGAAGGGGTGGATTCACACCTTCTCCAAGGTTATTTGCATGTAAATGAAAATAATGAACCCAAATGGAATTGGAATTTGGCTTTTTGATAAACAATTTCAAACCATTATCCATCACCAGCATATTTAAGCTTACAGCACCTGACATTCTCAAGAGGCAATCCATCTAGGTACTGATCAGGTTCTGTGTTGTTTAACTTTGGTGAATGTCTTTCAATACAATATGGCCTTTTTTTTTTAATTAAATCTTTCAAATTTTTAAATAAGCTTTTAAAATGTGATAAGCCTTAAGCTAAACTGAGTAAATATCAAAGAGCAGTTGTTTCAAGATTTTAAACAAAACCATTTCAAAGAATCATATCTTGTTACAATTCTGCTTTCATTGTCTCTATGAAGCAACACAGTTCTCTGTTTTAAAAACTCTAAGATACAAAATTTTTTACCACATCTAACACGCTGACATGATGGACAGAAGGATGTATAATAATTGTACTGTTATGAATAGATTAGTTATAGCAAGAAGTTTATGAAAACAACTTTTGCAAGACATGCATCTTCTTCATTTACAAATATATATATATATATATATATATATATATATATATATATATATATATAACTCATTTCAAAAGAAACCATATTCAAAGTTTTACAAAATAAATGCATTGAACACTTTTTAATACAACTGAGTACTGGTCTAATTTAATTATGACCAAAAACTAACTAATTATATATATATTTTGTTAAAAATGACTGAAAAAGAAGATTTTATTAATTTTTTCTTTAATTTTTCCTGTATTCTTACATGTTTCCTTTTTTTGCTGGAGATAAGAAATGTAAAAATGTTCCATAATTATTAACTTTCCAAGCGTATTCAGCCACTTCACTGGCCATTCTTCAGAATCTTATATTTCCAATGTTCATATTTTATTCTCATTCTGATTGTAACATTAATTTATTTTGTGTTTTTGAAAAGGAGCATTCTTTTCTATCACATGATGCAGCAAAAAGGAAACGGGTGACAATACTGGAAAAAAAAATTAAAAAATAAAAAAAAAATTAATAAATTTTCTTTGTCAGTTGTTTTTAACAAAACATGTTTAAAAGAAAGATTGCTGCCCAAATATATGTTATCTTAGTGTTCTCGACAGGCTCCAAAACAGGAATCTGTAATGTGATTGGTCCCAACCTCACAGCTCAACTCCAGCCACTTTTTCACTGGTGGGATGTGGCTTCTCTCTGTCTCTTCGACAAATATTTTCAATGGCTTCTGTTCCAATTAACTTAGGTCATTGGTGACCACTTCACAAGAAATTACTCATGCAACCAGACTGGCAACAAGGTTCCACCCTTTTACAGTTAAATCAACCAAATGTGGCTAACAATTCTACTCCATCAGCTTCTTTTCTCGCACTTCCCGCCTGTGGAACTCCCTTCCATATACTTGCTTTCCTGATGGCTACAACCTCCAGGAATTTAAATGTAATGTCAATTCCCATCTCTTATCCACTTGTCTCCAGTCCTTTCCTTATTACCCCATGTATCTTGTTCTTTTCCTTTCTCTCTCTACCTTCACAACTGTCATCACACCTGTATTCCCATCCTTCTCTTGCACTTTCTCTGACATCCCCTGTAACTGGTTAGTCATCGTTTTCACTCTCCTCTGCCTAAACTTTTACTCTCTTATGTGGCTCCCTGTGCATCAGTGACAGTACCACATTGCTTGGGGTGAAACGATTAAAAAAAATGTTTCTAATCTATTCCCATCTATCTAACAATTCCTATTCAGATCTGCTTATCTGCATAACCACCTCTATTTCTGTTTGTTTATTGACCTACCCCTGTTCTCATTTACCTGTCTCTTTTCCTATCTATATATTGACCAATATCTGTCCTCATCTATCTATTTCTGCTCTTATCTATCTAAATCTTATATATTCATCTATATCTTATCTATCTCTTTATATCTATCTTATATTTTTAATTTCACACATGTTCATTGTTAGTTTGTTATTTTGTCAACTGTATAGTATAGTAGGGTCAGTTGGGCACTATGAGAAAAAGAACGCCATGATGCAATTCACTTTGCCAGAAATTTGGAAACAGCATGTTGTACTGCTTGGTATTCATACTGGGAACTACAATAGGAACATTTCAAGGTGTTTGCGGGTGAGTCTAATGGTGGTTATGATTATTTGGTGAAGGCCTCAGATTCAATACTAAGTCATAAATCAAGTGCCTTGAGGCGCTAGTGTTGTCCTGGTACAAGAGGGTGGCTGCTGGAAGACCCTATGCCTAGCAACAGAACTCTGCACCATACCATGCAAGAAGAACAACCCAGTCATGCCAGTTATACATTTTTGCAACTACATCACCCTTCATATTTGGTCACCTAACTTTTTAGACTGCAACCCTCTTGATTATTTGTGTGGGGTGCAGTGGAGCAAGACCAACAAAACACCAAAGAGGAACTGAGGCAAGAATTATGGCAACATTTGCCAACTTAAACAAGGAGACTGTTCAAAAGAGTTGCAGAAAATTTTGAAGTTGTCTGGAGAGTGTGGTTGAAGCCAATGACAATTTTAATGAATAAATTTAATCTTTAGTATTTGAAGATATTTTTATTTAATTTTGGTAAATATATCTGTTAAAATAAGATGTCTCTGCTATTTTTTTATTTTTGCGTAATTTAAACGACAATTTATCCATTGGAATCTGTTTATGCTTATATATCTATCTATCTATTCTTTAGACATCTCTTATTATCAATATATATATATATATATATTCTTATCTATCTCTGTTCTTATCTATCTCTCCCTGTTCTTGTCTTTCTATCTTTATTCATCTACCTCTGAGCAGAGAAACAGCAGATGATTTTTCTCATAAATTATTAATGAATCTTCTTTAAAAATTCAATGAAAAACGATCTAAGGCACTGAGATTTCTATATCGCAGACAAAAATCTCTGAATGCTTACATACAAGGAATTTAAAAAAAATACTTAGAATTTTCAAAAATGCTTCAATCTTTAATCTTGTAACATAAGAACGAAGGCCATACGCAAGATGCTGAATACTTCAAGGAACATTTTCAGATGATGCACAAACAAAATATGCAAGAACTTAGACTGCTTCTGTACTGATTTAAATTGGAGATCACTATTTATTCAAATTTAGGCTTCTTTCCAAGAATCATGGCCTTAATCCAATGCTACATTATTTTTGCATTGTACAATAAATAAATATCTGTTTGTTCATCAAAAAATCATTGATACAAACAAAAATACATTTATAATGAGTATAAAATTCAGCTTAAGATTTTAAACCTCAGGTTGAATAAAGATTTGTGTCATTTTGTTGATTCAGTCATATTTTTGTGCATATTTTCAAATTTTGAAAATTTTCCAAAGAATCTGTTTTCCATCTAAATAATAGCACAGGATTTGTTGGCTAGACAAAACTGGTAAAACGATAATTGTGGTGAATGTAATTTCAAACCCTACCTAAATGGCCTGAACTTTGGTCTAAAATGAAAAGAACTGAGTGGGGTTTGTTTTAACCCCATTGGCATGGAATCCTGGCAGTGATGAATTATTTTTGTATAAATTTTAATATGGGATTAAAAACTGTATAAAATGGACAGTACAGTTTTGGCAGTAGAGAAGTTAAGAGCTCTGATCCTCCCTTGAGTTTCCTCTTTCAAATTCTTTTGTATTCACATGGTTTCTGCAGAGAGACAAGTCATAAACATTGAAAGGTTAGTCACTAGCCAACTTGCCGACATCCAGTTTTCCCTTATTTCAGTTCCTCCCAAAAATGTTGCACACTACATTCTCTCTAAAATAAAATGTGAAAAAAAAAAAGGAGAATCTTAAGGAAAATTGACTGACACTGATTCAGTCTGTTGATGCAGTGTTGAGGTCCTACTGAGAAATTGTTAATAGGCTACTGCAATTCAGAGACAACACTAATTTAGTTTGAGGGAGAAGTGAGAAAAAGAAAATATATTTGAGGCCATTTTAGATTTTGGATATTATCATATATTTTATTGCAAGAAGGCTATGACAATTTTCTGACAAAAGGCTATCAAATATTTTACTGCAAAAAGACTTTCTGACAAAAGCTATCATATATTCTGCTATGAAAAAATTTTCTGGCATAAGGCCACCATATGCACATACTGCAAATAGGTTCTCTGACAATTTTCTGACTGAAGGCTATCATATATTTTACTGCAAAAAGATTTTCTGACAAAGGCTATCAAAATATTTT
The DNA here is from genome assembly GCA_037127315.1 of Ascarosepion bandense. Lineage (NCBI taxonomy): Eukaryota > Metazoa > Mollusca > Cephalopoda > Sepiida > Sepiidae > Ascarosepion > Ascarosepion bandense. The sequence goes on along the minus strand of JBBBDQ010002952.1, from coordinate 151,516 downwards.
ACTGCAAAAATACATTTTGATGATTTTCTGAGAAAAAGATATCAAATGCTTTACTGCAAAAAGACTTTCTGACAATTTTCAGACAAAAGGCTACCATATGTTTTACTGCAAAAAGTTTCTGACAATTTTCTAATAAACGGTTCTTATATATTTTACTATAGAGAAGCTTTCTGACAATTTTTGGACAAAAGGCTATCATATTTTTTACTGCAAAAAGACTTTTGGAGAATTTTCATTAAATTCTCATATTGCAAAAAGATTTTTGACAAAGGCTATCAAATATTTTACTGTGAAAAGCCTTTTTGATAATTTTCACATATTTTACTGTAAAAAGGTTCTCTAACAATTTTTCTGACAAAAAGTATCATATTTTACTCTGAAAAGGCTTTCTGACAATTTTCAGACAAAAGGCTTTCATATATTTTACTTTGGAAAGGCTTTTTGACAGTTTTTGGGAAAATGTTATATATTTTACTGCAAAAAAGGCTTTCTGACTATTTTGGTGAACTGTACATCAATATTTGCTGTGAATATTTTAAATCTATATTATCTTAACATTTTTGGAGAGTTAAATTACTTAAAAAAAATCATATTTGGTCATAAAGTTCACAGAAATATTTTAAAATATGTGATATATTTTAACAAATGTCTGTGCACATTTTGACAACATATTGCATATTTTGTTTTTAAAAAAGAATTTAATAAAGAGTTGGATATTTGAGTAGTGTATTGAATATTAGTGTGCAAAAGCCCTTTGGAAAGCATGATTTCCTCTCTTTTCTCCTCAAATGTATTAAATAACAGGGTAGAATGGACTCTCTAGCCTTAAATAATGGCAACCACTTTAAGAGAAGCAAAACTTTGAATTTCAAATTAGTCCACTATCTTTCCCAAGAATGCATGGACTCTTTGGAGTCATGATTGTTCATGTTCTAAAGGTACGTGGCTTTTAAAATAATAATGAAGGACTAGCGTGTTGCATTCATTTTCAAGCTATTGATGAAAAGATATGAGTTCATATTTTCTCACATAGCTAAGGATTAAATAGCAGTATAAATAGGGCTCTTTAGCCCTGGATGGTAATTGTTCTAAGAGAATAAAAGTCTGAATTCCAAACTGTGGAGAAATTAATTGGAAACTGCTCTGCTATATTTCAAAAGAATGCACAGCAATTTGCACATAATAAAGATAAGGAAGCTGTGGAGAGTCATGATTACCTAAAACATTTGTAAGTTTCAGAAACATCAGATTAAGTTAGCTAGTATAATATAAAAAGGCATCATTGTGTCTGAACTGTCATATATTCAAAGAAATTCAACTTTTTCTATTCTCCTACCACAGACACAACTCTGCTAAAAAATTACACTGTCTCTTATCAAACCAGCAAATTACCCTTGAGATATAAACCTGTCATCATGTGAGAAACCCCCACCAGAAAAAAGAAGCACATGAAGATATTATATCCGACTAGGAGGAAAGGAAGGAAGCAAGACAATTGTATCATACTTGCCCACCAAATGCACAGGGGAGTCACCAAGCCATAATTAACAATGGCTACAAGTAGTTATTGTATCAGGCAAATACAGAAAAATGTTAACCTCTCAGTGTGATAATGATGTTAAGTGTTAGGGGTTTGGCTCCAAGGACTGAGAAGATAATTTAAGGTTTTAAAAGAAGCCTACAATAAGAAATCAGAAAAGTACAGGGGTTAGATTTGGTTTTGTTTTTGCTGCTGCTTTCTTTGCAAATTAATTCAGATATTGTATCTCTGCAACAGAAAAGACATACCTTTTTGTTACAGAGTGTGATTTCCTTCATATTGTTCTAACCTTCACTGCTAATACCCCTGGCAGTCATTTATCTCACATCATTCAAACTACTCTATCCTTATTGCTTCGATCCTTATATGGGTAGATATGGGGTACAGTGAATATTGTTTGCAATGAAAAACCAAAGAGCTGAGTTCAAATTCCAGTTGGATTCATTGCATTCCATTATGCACAAATACCCTTGGGAAAAGTATTATTCTATTTCTTCCCTCTCCAGCTATGGGTTAAATAGCAGGGCTTTCTGTGGTAGACTGGTTTGCTAACCAAGGTTATAGAACCCAATCTGTCCTGCTATTTAACTCATAGCTAGAGGGGAAGCAGTGGATTAATACATTTCCCAAAGATATTTGCATATAAGTGAATGCAATGAATTCCACTGGAATTTGAACTCTGGTTTTTTTTAGAGTGATTTTTTTTATAGTGACTCACAACTTATCCACAGTTTTACCATCTGCACTTTTAGCTACCTACAATTAACCAGAGAAATAAATCATTCATGTGTTTCACTAAATAAGTGTTCCTAATTAGAGGTGCTTCCTTTAAGTGAAAAAGTTAAGGTACTCAACAACACTCCTTAAATTGACTGAAAGGAGTAATAATTCCAACTTGGGTACCTTGAAATCATCACTGAACAACCTGAACAAGTGAATTGTTTAAAATGGGCAATTACCTGTGCTCTGTAATATGCACTTTCTCCATCATAGTACCATGTTTTGTATTGGTGCACTGTGTGCCACATGTAAGATGATGCTACAGTCGCAAGTTTTTTTGTTTTTTTTTGGATATAAATTTCTCCATTACATAGATGTAATTTGACCATTGGCTTTTATGACCTTTTTGTCAACCCTCCCCAGACTGGTTTGGATACAGAGATTTCCCTCTCCTAGATTGGTTGCCAACCAAGGATATTAAGGTGGAATCTTCCCTTGTATTTAACCCATAGCTGGGAGGAGAAAAAACAGATTTATACCTTTCCCAATGTTGTTTTTATCTTTTTTTATGCAAAAATAGTGGGTTGCCAATTCTTGTGTAATTCTTGTGAAGAGGTTAAACATCAGCATTTTCATTAACCTATTGCACTATATACAGGTAAATTTTTCTGGAGGGGTTAAAATTCAAGTAAAAAATTCAGGAGTCATACAATACTTGAGGCAGCTTATACATAAGTATAAATGGTACTAATGAAAAATTATTAATAATAGTTGATTCCACTAATGAAAAATAAAATATCGCTTCTCTTCACAGATGCTTGATATATATAAGTGATGTTTTATATTTGAGATGAAAGTAATACTGTATATATGAAATGAAAGTGATGTCTTAAATACGCGATGAAAGTCATGTCCTATATACGAGATGAAAGTGATATCCAAAGCAATTATGGTAGTTATTATAAGAAATAAAAAAGGTTATATATATATATATTTCTGTAACCTAGAAAAGTTGTACAATATAATTGTATTGAACACTTTTTAATACAACTCTGTACTGGTTTAATTTAATTATGACCAAAAAATAACTAATTTTATATATATATATATGCATATGTATATTGCAAAGTTAAAGTGAAGGAAGTGGTTTGAATAAGTTTGGCTATATATACCAGAACATGGTAGATTTCACAGTATTGATACATATGATCAGTGAAAAGAAAAAAAAAGGCAACTGTTGAGTGATACAAAGTATATCAACAAGATTGGCATAGGCATTTTCTACTTATGCTACAGGTACCTGAGGCCTCCTACCATACTCTATCTTTACAAAACCCAGATCAGAACAAAAAAATGAAGTACTGTTGTTATACCTGGTCTGTTGCTGTACAATCTTCTCTTTTCAGCCTTGACAGAATTCAAAATCATTTACGTAGCAATTATTTTCAAACTGACAGCCCCTTCCATCATGCAAGACATTGCAAGTTTATCACTACTCTGTCACTATTTCCATGGCAAATGTTCAAATAAGCTGTATTCCTTAGGTTTACCAGTTCAGGCCTTCACAGCTAGAACATACCATGCCATATCCACAGGGTCAAATCATACTCATTCTTTTTGTATGCCAATGGTAATAAGGAATTTTTTCCTCAGACTACTTCCACTTTGTGTCACAAAACTCCTGAGAGAATACTTCCCTGATCACTTCAATCTTAACCTCTTCAAATCTAGTCAACCGTTATCTATCGTACCTAACCTCATAATTAACTTTTACTTCTTCCCTTTTTATGTTCATGCAACAACCTCATTCAATAATCCTCTACCCAAGCCAGCCAGTAATGCCACTAGAATACAGGGGGTTACAAGGAGTGAAAGTGAGGGAGAAAACGTTAATTGGGATGACTAAAGAAAGGACAAAAAAGGAACTGGGTTCAAAAAGACAGAGGATGAAGACTGACATTGCATTAAAATTTTTGAAGATTGTAGTTATCAAGGAAACAACAAAAAAAAATCAGAAGGGAGTTCCACAGGGGAGAAATGCAAGAAAAGGAGCACTTAGAGTAGAAGTGGCTTTTACATCTAGATAGTCCAACACTAAAATGGTGAGACCTAATTGTCAATCTAGTAGCACCTTAAATCCATGTACCAAAGGTAAAAGCTCAGTTCAGAGCAATTGCTATGAAAATATTTGCAGAAAAGACAAAAGGAAGTCATATCACGTCAGTGAGAAGTTGTGACGCCTGGTAAGGATCAATTACATTACAGATCCTTTGCTGAATTTTATCAAGAATGTCAAGATGTACAGCAGGTGCACCAGACAAGATATGGCAATTTTATTCAATGCATGGTAGATTTATAAATGGGCACGGTGGATTCTGAGTTATATATCTATATATTGCAAGGTATATTCTTAGTCATGAAAATAAAATGTTTTTTGTATGAATTTATGGTATTAGGACTTACTATTAATCGCAATTTCATCCCCAACCTTCTTGGGGTATCTTTTGATCCAGGTAATTTTCAAAGCAATTTAAACTGAAATTTTTTGAAAATTACACAGATTGATAGATAACTGAAGATGTTCAAGGGGCACAACGGCTGAAACATTATGATAACAGCAACAATAAAGATGAGAACATTAATCCAATGGCAAATCATGTAAATAAATAAAAAAGAATAAATTTTTGAAAAAAAATTTGATTTCATCCCATGCAAGGCAATAAAGACACTAAGACAGAAGGGATTACTGAGTGTTTTTTTTTTTAATCATATCACCCGAAGCAAGGCGGTAATGCCACTGATGTGCAGGGGGCTAAGTAAGAGTGAAAAGATTGGAAAAGAGAAAGCCGGAAACCACATCCTAAACAGGGAACTAGAGATGAGCCACTTCACCTGTTCAATAGACGAGGGTGGAGTGTGAACCGGGCGATAGTTTAGGCTATCTATTCCAATTGAAAAAATAAATAAATAAATAAATAAAAAAGAAAAGAGTGAAAAGATTGGAAAAGAGAAAGCCGGAAACCACATCCTAAACAGGGAACAAGGGAGTGTGATAGAATATGAGAAAAAGAAAACCTTATTGAGGAGAGAGAAGAATAAAAGAAGGAAATAAAACTAATAAAACTGCTGCCATTTATGGTCAGGTGCCCCTGCCGTTCTCCTCAGTGTTCTTGACAAGCTCCAAAGGAGAGTCTGTAATGTGATAGGTACTGATCTGGCGACTCGTCTGCAGCCACTTTCCCATCGTCGAAATGTGGCCTCCCTCTGTCTCTTCTATAAATACTTTCATGGCTTCTGCTCGGATGAGCTTAAGTCACTGATGCCTCCTCAACAGGTGTTTACCCGTGCAACCAGACTGGCAACTGGGTCCCACCCATTCACAGTCAGGTTAGCCAAACGCAGACGACAATTCTACTCCTGCAGCTTCCTCTCTCACACTTCCTGCCTGTGGAACTCACTCCCGTATTCTTGCTTTCCTGACGGCTACGACCTCCAGAAATTTAAAAGCAAAGTTAATACTCACCTACTAACCACTGGACTCTAGCTCTCTCCCCTCCCCTGTATAATCTTCACGTTCTCTCCGCCCATGTATCTGTCATTGCACCTGCTTTCTCAGCTTTCTATTGTTCCTTTCTAACTAGCTTGTACTCCTCACTCTTTTCTAATTAATCCTTCTACATTTATGTAACCCCCTGCACATCAGTGGCGTTTCTGCCTTGCTCGGGGTGAAATGATTAAAAAAAAAAAAAAAGTGTGAAAGAATTAAAAAACAGAAAGATTATTAAGTTGTGAAAACAACAGACATGTAGTCAGGATGACAGTAGATAATAACTGACATTGCATTTAAATTTTTGAAGATCAAAATTGGTTGGAAAGCACTGAGCCAGAAAAGTGTTTCTCAAGCAAGAAGTGCAAGAAAAAGAATCTGTTAGCATAGAACTAATGTTTACATCTAACCAATTAAACTGTAAATTGATGAAATCTTATTACCAATCTAGTACAATCTTTAATAAAATCTAGGTACCATATTGAAGAGCTCATTTGAACAATTTCCATGAAAGTATTTACAGTATTTTCCTTACTTTCTGTACTTTACAGGGAAGCAACTTCACAGCAATGGGATAGTGACTGAAGATGGAATGCCAATAATATTGCTGAGTCTTTGGATGTTTTCAAGAACCTCTAAATATATAGCAAAACATTGAACAATATGTGGCAGCAATATTCTAAGCATGGATGATATCTGACAGAGGATGAAAATGAAGCTGCATTCGCAGAGTATTGAGAGACAGGAAGATTTTGTTGGAAACAAAGAGAAGAATACTGGACTGATATGTGACATCTGTTTTCCTATATGGCAATGAATGCTGCACAATCTCCTCAAAGATGAAGAGGAGATTCGAAGTAACAGAAATGTGGTTCTACAGAAGGATGCTGAGGATACCACAGACTGAACATGTAGAAGATGGAAAGAAAAAGGTAACTTATAACATCAGAAAGAGAAAGCTGAAGTTTCTGGGACACGTAATGGGGAAGAAGGGTTTGGAGAATATAATACTCATGAGATGGATAGAGGGAAAAGGAGACATAAGAAAGCAATGTGAGACATACTTCGTGGGCTTGAGGAGGGTGTGGAGGGTTATGATCGCTTACATCCTGAAAGGACACAGCGCATGAAGATGATACATAGATTCTGGAGAGTAAAAAATAAAATTGGAGGAATCTTTGATGTTTTGACTAATCATTATCAACAGTAAGAATCTTTTTTTCTACTCAATTTAAAAATGTTTAGGAGTCAGTCAGTTAAGTGCCATACGTGATACACGCTTGGCTGATCATGTCTCGAAAGAGACATGACTGACTGGGCAGAAGATTATCTCGCAGTAGATTGCCATTGCTTTCTGCGGTAGACTGGTTGCTGACCAAGGCTATAGAACCCAATCTGTCCTGCTATTTAACCCATAACTGGAAGGAAGAGATGGATTAATACCTTTCCCAAGGGTATTTGCGCGTAAGTAAATACAATGGATTTAGCTGGAATTCGAACTCGGCTCCCCGGTTTCTCGTTCCGAGCTGATATCCACTGTACCACAACGTACATCGGGTTATGATCGCCTACATCCTGAAAGGACACAGCACATGAAGATGATACATAGATTCTGGAGAGTAAAAAATGAAATTGGAGGAATCTTTGATGTTCTGACTAATCATTATCAATAGTAAGAACCTTTTTTTCTACTCAATTTAAAAATGCTTAGGAGTACATTGACCAAAATATAATGGCAGACACAGTAAGGATGGGAATATTTGTTTGACTGAGTGACAGAATAAAGGAATTGAAAACTTGTTTGATTAGAGACCTTCAACCTGATAATTTTAAGGCATGTATTTGATGCACTAAATGTATTATTGATTATGAAAGAACAGTTTTATGTCTCTACAGATAATACCAATCCTCAATATTCTACTTTCACAAGGAAAATAAGTCAGTCATTTAAGTGTGATGAGTGATACATGTTCAGCCAATCATGTCTCTTTCAACCTATGACTGACTAGAGGTAGGAGATTTTTTTTCATAATAGGTTGCCATTTCTTTCTGTGGTAGACTGGTTGCCAACCAAGACTATAGAACTGAATCCATCCTGTTATTTAACTCATAGCCGGAGGAAAAAGAGATGGATATATTTTCTTTTGTTAAATGATTGCAACAAATTTAACTGGAATTTGAATTTGACTCTTTGACTTTTTTTTTATAATTGTATCGCCCCAAGCAAGGTATTTTACTGCCACTGTTGAGCAGGAAAGTTATGAGAAAGAGTGACAGGTTACAGGGCGTGTCAGGAAGAGTGTAGGAGAAGAATGAGAATACTGATGAGAGTGGAGTGGACAAAGAAAGGAGCATGAAAGAGAGGATGCAAGTTAGTGATATAGGAGATGACTATTGACTTTACATTTAAATTCTTGGAGATTGTAGCTGTCGGGGAAGAAAGTAAATGGAAGGGAATTCCACAGGTGGGAAGTGCGAGAAAAGAAGCTGTTGGAGTAGAATTTGCATTTACAATTTATTGGTTTCACAGTAAAAGGGTGGGACCTAGTTGTTAATCTTGTGGCTTGAGTAAATTCATATAGTGGGTCCCAGTGAGCTAAGTTCATCTGAGCAGAAGCCGTGAAAGTATTGTAGAAGAGACACACAGAAGCCACACTGCGCCAGTGAGAAAGCGACTGTATTTCAAACTGATATCCATTGTATTACAATGCACATCCCAGGCCAATATAACGAAGGAGAATAGTCTATGCATAAACATATCAAAATGTTTCTTGTCTCATTACTTTCTCACCTTTGTGGCTGCAAGCCAGGTTTTCTTTCTTTTATTTAATTTTCTTTCTTTTAATTTTACATGAGTTTCTTTTTTGTGTCTTACTTTTTTGCTTGGTTCTTTTATTCTGTATTTCATTTCCTTCAATTTTTCTACTGATTTCCTTTAATTTTCTACAATGTCTGCCTTTTTTCTTATTACTCACTGATTTTTAATTTTCTCTTTCTTTCAATTTTTACTTTTACATCCTTCCTTTTTATCTATCATTTCTTCATTTTCTTTCGGATTCCATGTTTTGCAATTTTTTTTTCTCATTACTCTGATTTCTCCATCTCTTTCTTTCCTCTATCATTTCTTCATTACTTCTTGTAGTTTTTTTTTCTGTTTTCTTCATTTAGATTCTCCCATTCTTACCTTACATCCTTGTGATTTTTCTTCTGATTTTTTCCTTTTTAGTTTCTCCCTTTTTTCTTGCCCCAATTACTCCTTCTCTTTATTTTCGTTTTTCTTTCATTTATACTTTACATCCTTGTAATTTTCCTCCTGATTTTCTCCTGTTCAATTTCTCCCTTTTTCTTTCCCTAATTTCTCCTTTTTATTTCTGTTTTTCTTTCGTTTATACCTTACTTCCTTGTAATTTTCCTTCTGATTTTCTCCTTTTAATATTCTCCCATTTTCTTTCCATTCTTCTTTCATTCCTACTTTACTTCCTTGTAATTTTCCTCCTGATTTTCTCCTGTTCAATTTCTCTCTTTTCTTTTCATTCTTCTTTCATTCATACTTTACTTCCTTGTAATTTTCTTTTTGATTTTCTCCTTTTCAGTTTATCCCTTTTTTCTTTCCCTAATTTCTCCTCTTTATTTCCGTTCTTCTTTCATTCCTACTTTACTTCCTTGTAATTTTCCTTCTGATTTTCTCCTTTTAATATTCTTTTTTCTTTCCATTCTTCTTTCATTCCTACTTTACTTCTTTGTAATTTTCTTTCTGATTTTCTCCTTTTCAGTTTCTGCCTTTTTTCTTTACCTAATTTCTCCTCTTTATTTCTGTTCTTCTTTCATTCCTTCCTTATTTCTTTGTAGTTTTCCCTCTGATTTCATGTTTGGCAATTTTTCCCTTTTTGTTCTTATTTCTCCCTGGTTTCTCTCACTTTTCTTTCTTTCATTTTCTCTTATTATTTCTTATTATTGTGTATTTTTCCTTCTGATTTTATTATTTGCAATTTCTTCCATATTTTCTCATTTTCCTTCTTCCCTTTTTCCTTTTACTCTCTCACTCCTTCCTTAATTCCTTGTAGTTTTCTTTCTGAGTCTATATTTTGCAATTTTGCCTTTTTTCTCATTCCTCACTGATTTCTCCTCCTTTTCTTTCTTCTCTTTCCTCTTCTATTCCTTCCTTGTATTTCTTCTCTTTCCTCTTCTATTCCTTCCTTACTTGTATTTTCTCTTCTGATTCCATATTTTGTAATTTCTCACTTTTTTTCATTTCTTCCTGGTTTCCCTTTTTTCCTTTCTATCTTTTTCTTTTTTATGTCCCTTTATTTTTATTTCTGATTCTATCTTTTCCAATTTCTCACTAATTTATCACACGTCTTTTTATTCCCTTAATTTAATTTCCTTGTATTTTTTGTTTGCAATTTTTGCCTTTTTTCCTTATTTATTTTTGATTCTAATTTATTTTGTCAACATACAAAAGCTTGAATGCAATGCAAAACACTATCTTCTGTCTTCCTGATATTTTCTTTTCTTTTCACTTTATTTCTCACAAAAGTCCACTCGTTCTCTTCCACTCCTTGAACTCATTGCATCTTAGTGGCATTATTGTCTTCATGAGTGAAATGATGAAAAAAAAAAAAAATCAATAAAAACCACAGCAGGATAGCCATAACAATATTGTGAAGGTTTCATTTTCAAAGAATTCACTTGTTTTCATCTGAATATTTTATTAGAAACACCAACTATGTGTAGCTGATTTGTTAATTTATCCATTAGATCATCTCTAGAATCAGAAAGGTTCTATTTACATTTTTGAACCTTTAAAGAAAAATAACAGACAAATCAATGCCATATTAATAAAAAAAATAATATTGGCATTATACAAAATTATTAAATAGCAGTATAAATTTTAAAAGGCCACATCCACCTAAACTAAAGAGGTTGTAGATGATCAATGCATTTCACTCAGTTGAGTGCCATACGTGATACATGTTTCGGTGATCATGTCTCAAAAGAGACATGACTGGGCTGGGCAGAAGATATTTTTGCAGTAGGTTGCCATTACCTTCTGCAGTAGACTTGGTGCCAACCAAGCTATAAAACACAATCTGTTCTGCTATTTAACCCATTGCTAGAGGGAATAGAGATGGATTAATACCTTCCCCAAAGGTATTTGCGCATAAGTGAATGCAGTGAATATCAACCTGAATTTGAACTCAGCTCTCTGATTTCTTGTCTCAAGCCAATATGTACTGCACCACAATACACATCCACAACTCACATCCACAACAATGCATTTACAAGGCTGTATTATTTCTGAATCTTTTATTTTTTAACATTATGACTGTGACACACGTTGTATTTTGTGTTCCTGCATCATTTCATACTGTTTCCCTATGGTCTGCCTCTGAAGATACACAACAAAAAAACAAAAAAAACAAAAACATATTCCCATTTGCCCATGCATTTATTTATTCCTCTGTTCTTCTGTGGTTTGATATTCTCATGATTTTTAGAATCGGAAACAAAGAGAACAGTGTGAGAAACTAGAGGCAACCATGAAAGTTATTTGTTTGGCATGCAGTGGAAATGAAACCATTTTTGTTTTGCTTTTTTAGACAAAAAGAAACTAAAGAAACCAAGGTTTTCTTTTGAAGACAATGGCAAACACGAGGTCAATCTGGATATTTGATTCCAAAGGCTGAGACAAGAAACATACCTGGGAACAATGTAGGATAGAACACAACTATCCCTGGATATATGCACACATGCATATATATTTATAAATGCATATATCATGGAGAAATATACAAATATAACTTATATATATATATATATATATATATATATATATATATATATATATCACACCCCAATTGAGTACTTTGGAGGAATGGTAGACTTTGAAAAAATAGTAGGTTCTCTTAAATCTACACATCGTTCATTCAGTAATGAATTTGAACACTCTCGGTTACAGGCATGTGTATACATTGTACATAAAACATTAAAGTCTGCTTTCCTCTACTGAGCACCCATAGCTCAGAGGTAGAATCACTGACTGATGTCAATTCGGTCAGGTTTCAATCCTGGCTAGAAACAATTGGATGTCTAACTGTACTGATGAGCTGTGATACAGTGAAACAGATCTGTGTTGATGGCTAACTATATATAAATATATATATATATATATATATATATATATATATATATATATATACACACACTTTCATAAAATCTTTGTTCTTCTTCAGGTGATATTTTAAAACAATTTTACATTGGAAAATATAAAATAAATTCATGGTTCAAATTTAGTAGCATAAAAATTAATTTTTACAAAAAAACTAAAATCTGACCTGTTGTCCAAAACCACTTTTTACACAGATGAATAATGTTTCTAATATGTATCTTACTCAGACAAATAAAAAGTGTCATTTTATCATGATATAATTCAACAACTCACCTTCATATGACCTAAATGCCCAACATTATAGTTTGACCTAATTCTTACTTTTGATTGAGTAATACAGACACACTCATAGTTATTAACTTCCTCCAACCACCCCTTCTTAACTTTTTGAATAACTATGAATTTATTTTATATTTTCCAAAATAAATCATTTTCAGTTTTTGATTTAAAATACCATCTGAAAACAACAACAATATTTATAAATTACAATATATGTGTATGTATATATGTGTGTGTGTATTTTATTACTTAAGACATTATTTTTAGTGGATACTCATATTTGAGTAGATGCTCTATTTATTTATTTATTAAACAGTATATTTAATTATTTTTGTCTATTGCTATGAATTTTTGAAGAATCTTATTAAAAGAAAAATATGTGCTCTCTGGCCAGATATTTTCTTTAATAACATTTTTTGAATACCCAGGATAATAGAAGAAAATAAATGAATACACTGTTTAATAATTTAAAATGCTAAAATCTGTTGAATAAATGCATAAAACACCCATTACTTCTTTACAAACATATATATATATATATATATATATATATATATATATATATATATATTATTTCTCACTGTTAGGTAAAGTGTGAATTTCATATGCATCACAATCGTTAAGCATGGACTGAAAACTTACTGTGAAAAATGTAAATATTAATGTTTATAACCTACTGCTAAGATAGTTGAGTAGTCCATTTACTTATATATATATATATATATATATATATTAGGAGCTTGAAGATGTTCTTACTGAATTTTCATGGAAAGTAATGATTTATTTACAAAAATTAGTAAGAAAGATGTCACTGAAAGTACTGTCCACTGCTGGCCACTACTTTTTCCATCTATCTGGCAGCATTTGAATCCCATGTTTAAAAAATGACACGTCTTGAGGTTAACCATGGTTTGACCCATTTTTTGGCATCTTCATAAGAATAAAAGTGCTTCTCAGCCAGGCCATGTGCTCTTGATTGGAACAAGTGATTATCAAATGGGACAATGACTGGTGAATACAGCAAGTGGGGTAGGACTTCCCATTTAAGCATTTCCAGGTAGGTTTTTATCTGTTTTGCAACATGTGGCCTAGTATTGTCATGATGCAATTCACTACACTATAAATTCAGAAATGATGTGATGTACTGCTTGGCATTCATGCCAAAAGCTCTGATACAAACATTTCAGAGTGTTTGAGAGTTATTCTGAGGACAGTTTAACAGATTCAGAAAGAGTTGGATGAGTCTAATGGTGATTAAAAAGGTGTTTGAAGCAAAATTATGCTTCCATTCATCTTCCCACAGTGCTTCAAACTCAATCCAGAGGCCTACATCAAGGGCCTTGAGGAGGTAGTGCTGCCCTGGATCAAGAGAATGGCTATTGTAAACATATGGTCAGACAACTGAACTCTGCACCATACCACATAAGTAGGACAACCGAGTCAGATAATTTCTGAAACCACATCAACCTTTAAATCTGGCCACTTAACTCCCAGACTGCAACTCCCTTTATTGTTATGTGTGGGTTGCAGTTGAACGAGAGACCAACAAAACTCTTTGTAACACTAAAGCTGAACTAAAGGCATGGATTATAGCAGTATTAATCTATGGAGATCGTCCAGAAGATGCATGACATTCTCAAAGTCGTCTGGAGGCCATAGTTGAAGCTAATGGCAATTTTATTAAATAAATTTACTCTTTAGTATTTCAAAATATTTTTGTGTAATTTTGGTAAATATATCTGTTAAAATGAGATGCCTGTGTAATTTTTAATGTTCTGTAATTTAGATAACAATTTATCCACATAACCCTGTACAGCTTGTATGTATGTATATCAGAATTGTATATATGAATATATCAATAAGCTTTATAATAAAAAAAGAATTTTTTACACAACAAGTATTTTTCAACATGATCTCTTTCTTGCCAGTGCACTTAATTCATTAATGAGTATCAATTATGTAAATTTTGGATCAAGATATGAACTGATTATTTGTATATTATATTTTTATTACAAGCCTATAGACTTTTAATATATATATATATATATATATGTATGTGCTCAAAAGTCTTGAATACATTGGAACTGACAAATACCTTAAAATACTGAATTTTATCATATAAGCCTATTTGTATCTGATTGAAATTTTATCATGCACTGTATATACTCAAATATAGACTTTTTATGATAATTTCTTTTTTTTTTTTTTTACAAAAATACATCACAATATACTGATAATATTTTCGAAGAGGTTAAACAATCATGCACTTTTGGTGACTAGTTGCATTATATACAGATAGATTTTTTTCAGGAGAGAATAAAATACATGCCAAAAACTTCAGGAGTCACATATACATAAAGTCTACTTACACATAAATATATATAGTTGATTTAGTTTAATCTGAACTGAATTCTTTCATATGGTGCAGGTAAATATTGGTCTCATTTAGACAAAAACCTGTAGGTAAATGTTGGCCGCATTTAGATTTGTGCCTCTACGTAAATATTGGTTGGGTTTAGACTTGAATCTGTAGGCAAATATTGGTCATGTTTAAACTTGAGCCTCTCAGAAAATGTTGATCACATAAAAAATTTGGCTTCTAGGCAAATGTGGATCACATTTAGACTTGAGCCTCTAAGCAAATATGGGTCACATTTAGACTTGAGCCTCTAGAAAAATGTGGATCATATTTAAACTTGAGCTTGTTGGTAAATGTTGCTTTGGTTGCTAACAGAGCAGAAATCAATTTGATTTGGAATTCGGCAACTAAATACCTTTTGAGCTGAATTTAAAATGATATTATATGTAAGTGTGTATTGTATCTTCTGGCTTATAAGACAAACTTTTGTGTGAGATATACCATTTTTTAGAAAGATAATCATCTTTAGATGCAAGGAGTGACTGAAGCAGCACTAAGAATTTCCTGTACAAGACAGGAAATGCCAAACATCTATAGCCTTTGACATATGAATATATGAAAAAAGAATTCTGAATCTTTGATTTTAAGAACAAAAATCTATCATATACACTAAAAGACAGTGTACACACTCACACAATATATATAATAAATTGATATTATATATATATATATAAGATTATATATATATATATATATATATATATATATATATATATATATATAGGGGGGTTAGTTATATATAGGGGGGGGGGTTAAGTTGATATATATATATATATATATATATACACATATAGGGGGTTTAAGTTTATATATATATATAGGCGGTTAAGTTGATATATATATATATATATATATATATATATATATATATATATATAGCACACTGGTTTTCACTATATGAAGTTTTAGATCTTGCTGAAAGGCACCTAATCTCTATTGTCAAAACTCAGGGTGCTAGATATCAATTTATACTGTTTATACAAAATGTCAACTCAATCATATGTATATTAATAAATATGTTCATATAAATTTTGAATTAGAAATCCATTAATACCTTAGAAACTACATATGTTTTGAATATGAAAATAAAGTGAGCAGATATGGGCTTCAAAAGATCTTAATAAGAGATGTTCTTTCCTTCATAAGGTTAATTGTTACTTGCTTTACTGTGAAGTCTTCTTTGGCTAAGCAATCTAAAAAGCACAATAGATTTTAACACTGCCAAAAGACACATTTGCTTTATTAAAAATTCCTGAAAACCTATGCCATTAGATATCACTGATACGGAAGAACAGAGATGTCTATTTATACATAGTAGTAGTATGGTTGACTGTAGTCAGAATCATAAAATCAATTTTACACAATCCTTTCCTTAACTACATAGTATATGTTTTTCCAAAGCTACATGCAGTTTTAAATTGAGAGTTGTTTTTCCTAGACTATTTACCAAGCCTGGTTTTATATCCTACTATTTAACTTATAGTTGGAGGTTTTGTTTTCAGAGTTGTCCTTCTCTTTTGACCAGTTTTCACACAGTCTGTCAATCTATTTAACCATAACTGGTTGGTGAATAGATAGAGTCATATCTTTCTCAAGGCTATTTTCATGTAAGTAAAGGCATTGTACCAGAATAGAGTTTGAACTCAGTTCTGATTCCTCAATTCAAGCCACTATTCATTACTCTACGGTGCCTCCACAAATTCTCTTTACTAATAAATTGTTTTAATCATCACCTTGACCCTCCTTATTTATTATTCTTTATAATCCATTATCTTTTTGACTTCATCAAAAGTAGGTTAACGATCCTTTCTGAAGATGTGTTAACCTGAAAGGATTCTTAAGGTTAAATATATATATATATATATATATATATTGTTAAATATAACAGAGAGTGAATGTCTATTATGTTTAATCATGGGCCGTTCTAAACATCATACTTTCGCTTCAATTTCAGGTGAAAATAAAAGCAAAAATTGTCCAACATTTGGATATTTTTTATTATGTTGGTTCTAAGCTTTCGGGTCACATGAGCCATCTTCAGAAATGTTACAGGGATGTTAACATAAAGACATCCATCATCAAAGATGACATTATCTTGTGTTGACATAAAACATTGCTATGCATTGATAAGAGTCACAGAATAGCAGACGCAGGTTGTAAATTTGTAATGTGGTTTTCACCTAAAATTAAAGCCAAAATACAATGTTTAGAATGGCTCATAAGTAAACATAATAGACATTCATTGACTGTTATATTTAACAATATATGTTTAGAAAATATTCTGCTGCCTAGATACACTATATATATATATATATATATATATATATATATATATATATATATAAAATGCCTTTGTAACTATCCAAATCACTATTTATGTTCTGTGGTATCAATCCATGTTTTTTTTTATAATCATGTGGCCCCAAGCAAGGCATTTTGCTGCCACTGTTGAGCAGGGGGTTACAACATAGGAGGAAAGTTATGAGAAAGAGTGACAGGTTACGGGGGTGTCAGGAAGAGAGTATGAGAATGAAGAGAATACTGATGAGTGGGGTGGACGGAGCAAAAAGCATGAGAGAGAGGATGTAAGTTAGTGAGACAGGAGATGACTATTGACTTTACATTTGAATTCTTGAAGATTGTAGCTGTCGGAAAAGCAAGTATGCAGCAAGGAATTCTACAGGCGAAAAGTGCGAGAAAAGAAGCTGTTGGAGTAGAATTTTCATTTACAATTTATTGGTTTCATAGTAAAAAGGTGGGACCTAGTTTCTAATCTTGTGGCTAAAGGAAATTCCTATATAGGGGGTACCAGTGAGCTAAGTTGTTTGGAGCAGAAGCCGTGAAATTATTTGTAAAAGTGACACAGGGAAGCCACACTACGTCGGTTAGAAAGCGACTGTATCCTAGCTACCAAGTCGGGATTGATTACATTACAGATTCTTCGTTAGATTTTGTCAAGGACACCTAGGTGGATAGCAGGAGCACCCGACCAGATATGGTAGCAATATTCAATGCACGGGTGGATGATAGATTTGTATATGTGCGGATTGTTTTGGATGGGAAAAACTTCCTGGCCCTACACAGAGAACCGATTTTCTTGGCAGTGGATTTAGCTATAGATTCTACATAGTTATTCCACTTGAGGTCTGTTGTGAGAGTTAACCCGAGGAGGCGCAGTGTTTTACTTTCAGGGAGAGAAGCCTGATCCATGTTAATGGGCGGGAGGAATGATTGTCTATGATGGTTAATAGATAGCAGCTTCGTTTTGGAAGCATTAAAATTTATAAGCCATTTCTTACTCCAGTCAACCACGGATTAGAGGTCCTTTTATATATATATATATATATATATATATATATATATATATATATATACATACATACATACACACACATACATGTGCATTTCAACAGCAAGAATTCTTTCAAACATATTTTGTTGAACAATATTCACAAGTTCTGTCTATCCAGTCTTTTTATCAACTTTTTTAATTTCGAGATAAGTTGTTTTATGTAATTGATGAATTCAACAACATTCTTCATATTTATTTTTATTTTACACCCTACCCTGAGTACTTCTGAATGTTGCTACATTCATTTTTGAAGATTCAGTTTTGCGTATTTTGGGAAAAAATAAAATATAAATAAATACTTGAGTAAATTTACCAATTATATAAGTTAACTAATTCATAAATTTTAAAAGATTAATAGAAATGTTATCAACAGATCTTATAAATATTATTTCACCAAAAATGTTTGAAAGAATTCTTCCTTCTGAAATACATCTTTCATATATATATATATATATATATATATAAAATAAAACAAATTCTGATGTTCAAATTTGTTGTATAGCAATTTCATAACTGGCTCTGTAATTTGAATATAAATTGCATTGAGCCCTCCACCTTGATCAGTTTTAATATTAATGTAATTAATATTAATTAGGATTGGGTTTTTGGGATTTACCTACAGGTTTTTCCTTTTGGATTAAATTTATATATATATATATATATATATATATATATATGGGGTACAATGGGTGAATTTTCGTCTGAATTACATAAAAAATAACACTAACATCTCATTTTACCAGATATGTTTACCAAAATTACACAAAATTATCTTGAAATACTAAAGAATAAATTTATTCAATAAAATTACCACTGGTTTCAACCACAGCCTCCAGACAACTTTGGAATCTCCTGCATCTCTTCTGAACTGTCACCTTGTTTAAGTGGATGAATGCTGCCATAATCCTTGCCTTCAGTTCAGGTTTGGAGTTAAAAGAAGTTTTTTTGGTTTCTTGCTAAACTATGCTCCACACATCAAGCGGGGGTTGCAGTCTGGAGAATTAGGTGGCCAGATCTAAGGGGTGGTTGCAGAAATTCTCAAACATACATGTGTGGCATGATGCAGAGTTCTGTTGTGAGATATAGGGTCTTTCAGCAGCCACTTTCTTGACCCAGGGCAGAAGTACCTTCTCAAAGCACTTGATGTAGGCCTCTGGGTTGACTCTGAAGCCCTGTGGGAAGATGAATAGAAGCATAATGTCACCATTACCAGTGATCACTTCAAACACCTTCATAATCACAATTTCCAACTCTTTCTTAATCCCTTGCACCATCCACAGATTGACACTCAAACACTCTTAAAATTTCTGCCAGAGTAATTTGCATCATGGTGCTCTTTTTCTCACAGACAGTGCACAACTGACTGTTCTATCCTGTGTATTCGACAAAATCAAAAGCAAAGCTCATGCTCAAAATTAGAAATATAAAATGGTGACATTTTACCCATAACACCATTGGGAGTAGTGACTCCGACTGACACCAAATCGGTTGAGTTTCGATCCCAGCCAGAAGCAAGTGGATGTGTCTAGCCACACTGATGAGCTGTGATACAGCAAAACAGGCTTGTATGTGGATGACTAATATATTATGCTCTCATTACGATTGAGCTCTCTGGAGAAGAAAATTTTAAAAACAGTTTCCACTTCTGCTATATGTGTGACTCTTCAGAAATGAATGGAGTTCTCTCAGTGACTGGTATGTGTATACACTGCTTATATACAACACGTTAAAATTTCCCTTCTCTGATTCCATGCGTCGATGCCTTAGAGAGTAGCGACTCCATCTGATACCAAATCGGTCGAGTTTCGATCCCAGCCAAAAGCAAGTGGATGCATCTAGCCACACTGATGAGCTGTGATACAGCGAAACAGGCTTGTATGTGGATGACTAATATATCTGAGTGAATAGGGAACAAAGAAAAAAAGTTTTTTTTTACAACGTCCAAAACATTAATTTAAAACGGTGAATTTTATGTATTACCTTAAATACAAACACACCTATTACCTATTTACCTATTACCTTAAATACAACATTAAATCATACCTCCTACATTAAATTCTACTTATTACACACCCATTAACTATTTACCTATTACCTTAAATACAACATTAAATCATACCTCCTACATTAAATTCTACTTATTACACACCCATTAACTATTTACCTATTACCTTAAATACAATATTAAATCATACCTCCTTAAATTCTACTTATTACACACCCATTAACTATTTACCTATTACCTTAAATACAATATTAAATCATACCTAAACCTTATTAAATTCTTAACTTATTTACCACACCCAAATTAACTATTTAAACCTATTAAACCTTAAACTTACAATTAATTAAATTTCCATTACCTCCTTAAATTCTACTAAATTACTTACACACCCATTAACTACTTACCTATTACCTTAAATACTAACATTAAATTTTACCTCTTACATTAAATCTTACCTATTACACACCAGGAACTGGGATCTAATTTAAAATTTAATAGGAAAAATCGATTTTGATTTCCTAAATCCAAAATTAAGATTAAATATTCAAAATTAGATTAATTATAAAAACTGTGCTTAAATACAAAAATATTCTATAGTTGTATAAATAAGTGGTAAGTCCAATACCACCCCCACCCCTTACACCTCCCTACTCTGCTCCTCTAAGAAACCCAAAGGATAAAGTCTAGTCGCAAGATCATAAAACTTACAATGCTATCTGCTAATATTAGATCTGTCTACAGGATTCCAAGACACTCATTAATAAGCTGTGTTCACTACCCATACCACTTTCTTCAAAATTCAAACAGACAATTCACAAGCCTTGTTCCCTTATCACTAGCCCCCACCAACATCCCACGCACAACTCACCAAATATAAGAAAAGAGGCTTTCTATTCCTGTTCACACCACCTGATGAGACATTGTAGTTTCAATGTCGAAACAAATGTATGATTTGTAGTGGATATATAAAAAAAGAAAATTTGTACAGGTTCTAAAATATAATTTAGAATAAATATATAGGATGCAATGGTTACTGCAGTCTTGGCTTGTTCAAATCTATGGTCAATAGTTATCTTCTCCACATATCTTCATAAACTGTGTCTCTTACTTTGTAATTTTCTACCTTAAGTTACTCTTGAGCCTTGTACAGGGTATCCTCATTGTAAAAATGAAAAGTACCTGGATTTACCTGATATGCTTTATATGAAATATCCATTTTGGTAGAGATTAACAACTTTGTCAAATGACAAAGACCTATAATAAAGAACAAAACCTCATCACTTGAAAACATCCAACAACTGCAACAACTAAAATGGATAGCAGATGTAACTAGAAAAAAAACAATTCTATAATCAAGAAGTTGAATTTCAGCATGATCTTAAATAAAAATTAGCAATTTTGACTAATTTCTTTTTTATGGCTTATCAACCTGTTTCAGGTTATTTAAAGACAGAAAATATGTTTTAGATTTTAAGAATTTTCTAGAGATTAATATTAATTTTTACCAATACAAGTTCTATTAATTAACCCATAGCTGGGTAGAGACAAGGTGATTTCATACTTTTCTCAAGGGTATTTGTAAATGAATATAATGAAACTACCTAGAATTAGAACTCAGCTCTCTAATTTACAGTACCAAGCAGTCATTCATTTCAGCACCCATCTAGTCACTGATCAGGCTTAACATTGCTTAACTTCAGTGATCATATGAGAACTGGTGTTTCAAGGGCCACAAAAAAATGAATATAAAACAAACAACAATGCATGTATTAACAAAAGATATCTGGTCGGGTGCCCCTGCTGCTCTCCTTGGGCTTCTTGACAAAATACAAAGGAGGATCTGTAACGTGGTTGATACTGACTTGGCAGACCGGCTGCAGCCGCTCTCAAACCGGCGTGATGTAGCTTCCCTGTGCCTCTTCTACAAGTACTTTCATGGCTTCTGCTCTGATGAGCTTAGATCACTGGTGTCTATAAGCTGTAAAAGATTAGGAAGGAAACTCCCATCAAATGAGTGATAGCATTGAACTTTTGGAAACTTACTGAAAATTTGTGTAATTTTTTTTTTTTTTTTTTTATAAGCATTTCACCCCGAGCAAGGCATGTCACTGCCACTACTGTGCAGGGGGCTACGTAGAGTGGAGAAAGGCTGGTTAAATATAGGAAATAACAGAGGGTGAGTGATAGGTGGGTGAGGATACCGAGAATGAGGGTTGGGTAGATGAGAGTGTTGTGAGAATAGTTGGGAGTTAGTGTGATAGGAGGTGTCTATTGACCCTACATTTAAACACCTGGAGATTGTAACTGTCGGGAAAGCAGACTTGTGGAAGGGAGTTCCACAGGCGGGAAACGCGAGAAAAGAAGCTGTTGGAGTAGAATTTACGGTTACATCTTATTTGTTTAACTGTAAAAGGGTGGGACCTAGTTGCTAATCTAGTATCTCATGTAAATTCGTGCTTAGGCGGCACCAGTGATCTAAGCTCATCAGAGCAGAAGCCATGAAAGTACTTGTAGAAGAGGCACAGGGAAGCTACATCACGCCGGTTTGAGAGCGGCTGCAGCCGGTCTGCCAAGTCAGTATCAACCACGTTACAGATCCTCCTTTGTATTTTGTCAAGAAGCCCAAGGAGAGCAGCAGGGGCACCCGACCAGATATCTTTTGTTAATACATGCATTGTTGTTTGTTTTATATTCATTGTTTTGTGGCCCTTATTTTTACCTGGCCTCACATTGGGTCCACCAATATTGTTTGTGGGATGGATGTTTCAGAAGCCTGTAAATATTTACAGTAACTGCAATGTTTATTGACAAAGATTTTATAAACTTCAACTGACCATAATGTACTCAATTTTAACTTTATTGTCCGTTTGAATATTTATAAACATGCATTTAATTTCATTTGATATTTAAACTATTAATTTTTTTGTAAGCCAATAAACATGGTATTTATTGTCATTTAAAGAGTGAGTACATTTGTGTAATGCCCAAAACTACTTCTAATTTGTCCTGCTATTTAACCCATATATGGAGGGAGAAGAGATGGATTAATATCTTTCCTAAAAATATTTGTACATAAAAGAATACTGCAAATTCAATTGGAATTCAAACTTGGCTCTCCTATTTCACATTCCAAGCTGATATCCATTGCACCACAATACAAATCTTATTTATAACTTGTTTTCATGTTTTATTCTTTTTGTTACAATGCAAATGTATTTCTTATGTTAATACAAGCATTGTTGTTTCTTTTATATTTATTGTTATGAGTTACTCATTTTTACCTGGACTCACATGGAGTCTTCTAATATTGTTTGTGGGATAAATTTTCCAGGAACCTGTATATTTTTACTATCCAAAGTGTTGATTCCTGCAACATAATGGTGACTAATATTTACCCAAACATATTAGTATCCAAGTGGGCACCCAGCATTTAATCTATGAATTCAAAATGTTTCTGTATGGGAACTATTAACTGCACCACTGATATTCTGGAACCATGCAGTCTTTATAATTTCATGAGAAGATGGTAAGTGCAACACTGAGATTCAAATGTGTATTGGCATGTCCAAAGATGCATTCCAGAAGCTGAGTAGAGTATTGAGAGACAGGAAAATTTTGCTGGAAAGAAAGAAGAAAGTACTGGACTGCTACGTGATGTTTGTCATTCAATATGGCTCCAAATACTGTACAATCTCATCAAAGATGAAAGACAAAAAGCAATTGAAATGTGGTTCTATAAAAGGATGCTGAGGATACCATGGGCTGAACATGTGAGCAATGACAAGGTTTTGGAGAGGATGAACATGAAAAGGAAACTGATACTTAACATCAAGAAAAGGGAGCTGAAGTTTTGGGGACATGTTATTGCCTAGTACCGAAGGCACAAGGGGAAGGGCTGAGGGGCCTTTGAGAATTTTAAAACTTGACCTTGTGCTAAAAAATACACACTCTACTTATGACAATAATAATTCAAGGTCCTAAGAAAATATTTCAGTTCTTTGGAGTAAGGAATATTTATACTGAAGCAACTTTTTCTAGAAATGGATTTATGGCTAATCTGGTATTTTAAAGCCCAAATAGATCTCCTCTGAATGGATGATTTGTCTTTTTAAATTTGTGACATGATTTTTTCCCATTGAGATAATATTTTCTGAAGATTCCTGAGGTATCTGTCTATATTTCTTAGATAAGGTATTGTAATTATTTTTACTATTTACATTGTTTGGACTGTTGTCCTTCTTGTCAGTATCCATCTTACACATTTATAAATCTGCCATATATCTGTGCATTGAATACCATTGCCATAACTTTTTGGATGCTCCTGCTATTCATTTTGGGGTTTCTCAACAAAATCTAAAGGAGGGTCTGCAATATAATCAATCCTAATTTAGCAGCTTGATTCAGCCACTTTCTCACTAATGGACTTTTCTACAAATATTTTCATGGCTTTTACTCTGACAAGCTTTTTTTTCCTGGTGCCCCTGCTACATAAATTTACTCATGCTACTAGATTAACATCTAGGTCTCATTCTTTTACCATTGAAAGAGTGAAATATATCTGCTACTTCTATTCTATCAGTTTCTTTTCTTGCACTTTCCACCTGTAGAACTCTTTTCCATATAATTGCTTCTCTGATAATCTCCAAAAGTTTAAATGCATGTCAGTTACCATCTTTGACCTCACTAAATCCCATCTATGTCACTAAATCCCAACCACTTTTTATCCTTTCTTAAGCATCCCTCGTACCCTGTTTTTTTCTCTCACTGTAACCCTCTGCACACCAGTGGTGGACCTGCCTTGCTTGGGGTGAAATAATTACAAAAAAAAAAAAAAAATTCAATTCTTCTTCAGATGATTAGAATTTTGAACTGAGCCTTTGTTTCATCCATGTGTCATGCTTCTTTTGAACATCTCAGTATCAGTTAGTTTCCTTTTAACTCAACTCTCTAAGATTTCGTCCACCTCTGCTGTAGCCAGGTATTTAACTCGCAACAGTTTTATAAAGTCTCTGGATTCAACCAACACTTTTATTCACAGTGTATGAATTTTTGGGATGAATAAATCTCAGTTACAAATTTTTACCAGAGCTCATATTATTTGTTGTTATTATTGTTTTTCTCTAGCACTCAGTATTACTGGTTTCCTTATGGTATTCATGTCTGTGCTTGATTTTTGTAGCCTAGCATATGCACTGATTCTTTAAGGTTTTGTATTTTCCAGTGATGTTCTGTCTCTTATTTGAACCCTATTCCTCAGGGGACAGTGATTTCCCTTTTCAATCCAATCACCTGAAGAAGGCTGGAGCATATAACAGTCAAAACATTGTGAATATGGCAGCAAAGATGAAGACAGCAGTCCAAACAATGTAAATGATTCATAAGGTGATTGCCAGCCTCAGTTCCCAAAATAAAAAAATTATCCCTTCATACTTTATGAAAAAAGAATCCATTCATCAATCCACGTCATGTTGAAAGATGACCAGGATATTGACTGTTGTGATGTACACTGAATTACAAGTGAATGAACTGATTCAGACCATGATAAATATCAATGATGAACAGTTGTCATATTTCTAACTCAAGCTGAGGATATGCATGACTCAAATCAAACTCACTAACTTGCTCTCCTTCTTTTAAGGTAAGTATCAAACAAGTTCTTGATATCTTACATCAGATGTGCCACAAGAACCTGTTTACCATATATCTAAAAGCTTAACAATCAAACAAAACCAGTGTTGCTTTCGGGTACTAATATAATAGGTGAAGCACAATGAGATGATTCAATTGTCTTTTTATTTGTCAAAAGAAACATTGCTTTTCTACAGGATCAAATTTATTTTTATTTTTGGTGCAGAGTTAACCATTTTTATTCCAGGAAGCAATTCTGGAATAACTAAATCTCTGGGATTACACTTAAAATTTTAATAAGGAAAAAATAGCCATGAAATGTAAAATAAGAAAGTAATAAAGACATCTCTTCAAAGAAGCATTTATTTCTAAGACATTAATTTAAAAGAAAATAAATTAAATATTTATACATAAATAATAAATAAAATATAAATAAAATAAAATCAACAAAATAAAATATAAAAAATATTAAAAAATGTAAATAAAATGAAAATAGATATTTATAAATAAATAAGCATTTATTTTAAAAAATAAATAATATATTTATAAATAGATAAGAAATAAACTATAAATAAAATATAAAAAACAAATAAATAAATTATAAATAAAATAAAAATAAATAATATAAATAAATAAGCATTTAAGACATTCAATTAAAAAATAAATAATACATTTATAAATAAATAAGAAATAAAACAAATAAAATATAGAAAATAAATAAATAAATAAAATATAAATAATATATTTATTTTTAAGATGTTACATAGTATATTTAAGCAGTACGGTTGACATTTTAAATAATCTACTTTTTTTTATAGAGAGGCTGATGAATGATTTACATTCCTTGGGGAAGAGAAAAGAAAAAAGATTAGATTATCAACTCTTTCTTAAAGATTAAAGAATTTAGCACCCCATTTAAAATGTCAAATGACAAAGCTTTGATTTAGACTTGGAAGCCATGTGATTTGTGTTGCTAGCTTTTTAAAACAAACATATTTTAAATACAAAATTATTCTTAAATTAATCTTTTGCTAACTTGGGGTGCACCTGGCTATCTTTCAGGGAGCATTAGTGCAACTGGGCACAGAGGTTGAGCAATTTTGAGAAAGTGAATATGGTATGAGATTCCACCAGTTCAGACATTTACATCTAGTATGCGCCATGCTGCTTCTACAGAGTTAAAGCACCATCATTTCCCCTGTGTCCATAAGAAAGTTTCACTCAGAGAAGAACTGATATTTTGTGGAAAAGACTCCTTTATGGGTGCTTCCCTGAACACTAAAATCTTATTCACTCCAAGTCAAAGGCCAGGCATTATCTATCCTCTTTATTCTCAAAAGCTCCCCACCCAACCACTATTTCTTTATGGTCCTGGGCATGACAGTAAACTGCATCCAGCAGCAAGGCCTATGATTGGGAGGTTTTGAGGAGCATGGAACCACATCTTAGTTGCTGTTGTTTTCAGGTCCACCCTGACCCAGAGTGGTAGTGCCTGTTAGTGTCCGAGCTATGGGCAAATAGTTAACCCCCAAACTGGTGTCAAAACACTATGAAAGTATAAAAATACACTTATATACATAAAACTAGACTTTTATAGAAAAATATAGATTTTTGCACGGAAAAATATTACCAACAATACATTTTTGAAGAAAAATTTTTACCATAACACTTTTTTGACGTAAAAAAGATTATTCTCAGCAAAACATTTTTGAAGACAAACCTAGAAGACATTTTCAGTTTTCTAAAATAAAAAAAAATAAAAACAAAAAATATTTAATTAAAATCTTACTAAATCAACCTTCTCACTATAATCAAACACTAAAAAAATACCTTAAAACCCCACCTTTTTGGCATTAAATAACTCACAGAGGTTGATATGCCATTAAACAAAACTCAAACCCAACCACTATTTCTTTAATTTATATCACACACTTTTTTCATCATTACAATTTTAACAGTAACTCTTTACCTCAAATGGCTCCAAACCTTAGATGCCTTCCATAATCTTGTAATTTTCCCCAAATGCTTTAAACAGCTTAGTCCATTGTTAAACATTGTTAAACACTGAATTAAACTCAGTAAGTAACTCTATCAATTAAAGTAGAACCTTCTTTTGACTGAAAGGAAAGAAACCATGCTTGCCAATCTAAATTCAGTTTCTAAGACCAATTTCTGTCCAGCAATATGAGAATCTTATCTCACCACAATAAAAAAAAATAGCATACGACTCCTGCTTCACTTGTATAAAATGATGCCAGCAACACAACATAGTTTTCCAATTACCCTGCTTTATCTTACATCTTAATTTCCCTGATGAGGAGTTAATATCATTTCCAGAGTACTGTTTTCATCTTTATTGTTACTATCACAATGTTTCGGCTGTTGTACCCTCAAGTCTTCATCAGACAGATAGCTTCAACATTAGCTGCAGTAAGAAAAAGGAAACCTTGGTGAATGCAAAAAAATAAGCAGCAACCAGATTAGACTTAAGAAAAGTTCTGCACCCAGGATTGTCTCACAGTGAGTTAGTGTTAGTTTGTGAATTGTGAGTTCAAACCCTGGGTCAATGTTTGTCCTGTTTAAACTTGAACTTGTAGTTTGGTGTGATATATTGTAGGGGTAAAAATTAAGTCACCATTTTGGAGTATGAATCAATACTTTTGATATGCATGTGTATATGTTGCATAGTAAATGTTCATGGGCTTCTGGAACATTTGTTCTGCAAACAATACTAACAAACTCTTGTGAGGCTGAATAACAATGAATAACACAAAACAATGAATTTAAAGCAAGCAGCAATTAATGGATGTTATTAACAATAGAAATTATATGTATACACAATTGAAATGAAAAGAAAAGATATTGAAACTAGCTATAAAAATGTGCTTGTGTGTGTGAAACAAGCTTGAGTGATACATGTGTGCATAAGTTCAGTTAACAAAGGACCAAAGAAGTGAACATGCCTCAGTGGCAGTGTTCTTTATCTATGTTCAACTACATCTGAAAGTAAGAGGAAAAAAAGAAAAATGAAGGAAACTTTTTGACTTTTTAATATACCTAAATATTGCTCTTTAGCAGGTGTTATTGGCAAAGCCAAATGGGTTAACCCAAAAGGTAAATGTTGGTCAGGTTTAAATGAACTTTTATTTAGACTCAGTGAAAAAAGGGCATGCAATAACTGAACAGTATTTCAAGAAGACCTAGATGAGATATCTCTAGATATTGTCTGCAGAACAAAAATGAAAACTGAAATCTTTATTTAATCTATGTTAATTTCATAAAGGGCTCTGATTACTCAGATTAACAAGCACCTAGAAAAAGTTTTCATGGCACAATGACTAAAAAAACTGTGATAACATCAACAAAGATGAGGACAATAGTTGGCATGTAAATAGTGTAACTAATGTTCTGTATATATATTTTCATCTTGTTGACATTCAAAAATCATTCCAATCAGCCAATTTGTTAAATCTCTTCAAACTGAATGTACCTGAAACTATAGTGATCACTGGTAAAAATAAGATATATAAACAAAAATAAGAGAATTTGCTTTCCTTTAAAAGACCTTATCTTTTTCTTTCTCTTACTCTCTGTACTTCTCTCTCAACTACAAAGAAGGCAACCCTTAAATAAAAAACAGGAAGAAGAAAAGCCTGAATTCAGCCAGATAAAAATAAGGTTTACACCAGTAGTCCGAGAAATTTGTCAAAAGGATATAAACTGACAATCATGAGGCAGAGGGGGAGAAGGGCTCACCAGAGAAACCTGAACAAGAGAAGAGATCATCCAGTTAACCTGTCATGTTTGTTACATGAAAAAGTCAATCAGACATCTGCTTAATTAAATTTCTCCATTGATGAAGACAACTGATTTATGCTACCACTAGCAGTATAGCCTGTTATTGCTCGGGTGTAATGAAAGCTTTTAGATATATATATATATATATATATATTATTGATTTTCTGCAGTTTTGTAAGAACTGCAACCTTGAAACTTCTGAATATTGTGTCTTATGTCTTTGTCTATGAGTGTATTAAATTTGATTAAAATCGGACCACTCCTTCTATAACCTGACTTTTTTGATTATCAATTTTTGATTATCGATTTTCGATATTTATTGGGGGGTACCTTGACACAAAACATAGCTAAGAACACTTGCAGACACTTATAGTACAACTGTGTAAATTTTCAAGAAAATCGGTTCAGCCATTTTGGAGTCTATAGGCAATGGACACACACACACACAGAGAGGCAAAGTTCCGTTTATAAATAAGTTTAGATATATTTCTAAGATGACTTATACTACCAAGTTTTGACTTCAAAACTAACCCACTACCAAAACAGACTTTCTTCAGACCTTCCTTATGAACAAACTTTTACTGAATGATCAAAGAAATTACAGTAATCTCAATCAAATAAATATATATTATTTGTTTACATGTTATACCAGTGGTTCTTAATGAGGGGTGCTCACACGCTGTTGTAACATTATTGTGAATGTTATTTTTGTCACCCACTTCTATAACATTATTTTAGTAATGTTAATCTTATCTTTTGGTAACTCGGTATTTGTGGGCTATAATATTTGGTGTTTTTGCATAAGGACAATGTACTAAATGAATTCTTTAAATAATACACTATAATTTTCTCAGAATAATTCTCTTGGGTAATTCACCCAGAAACAATCGCTTAATGATGTACAACATTAGAATGATGCAAATCACCTAACATATAAAATACTGAATAGGCATAATACACTGGAACACTGAATACAGAAGAGTGGAATTTACTGGAATAGTGGAAAATACTCAGTTTTCTATCAGAGTATTTTATATATTAATATTTATAGTCACGTGATTCTAGTAGCACAATCCAGTCAACATATAGCCTTGAGATCTGCATTGAACCACACATCTATTGTACAGGTGTAGAGGCTCATCCCTTGTTCCCTGTTCAGGATGTGGTTTCCGGTTTTCTCTTTTCCAATCTTTTCACTTTTCTTTTTTTTTCTTTTTCATTTTTTTTTTCTCAATTGGAGTAGATAGACTAAACTATCGCCCAGTTCACACTCCACCCATGTCTATTGTACAGGTGTAGAGGCTCATCCCTTGTTCCCTGTTTAGGATGTGGTTTCCGGCTTTCTCTTTTCCAATCTTTTCACTCTTACGAAGCCCCCTGCACATCAGTGGTGTTACCGCCTTGCTCAGGGTGATATGATTAAAAAAAAAAAAATGTGTCAGTATTGACACTTTCTTCCTACATAACACACACCTAGGGGTGTGATATCGGTTCCCAGTGAGGGTGTGAGGATACTGAATCATTAGGGTTGGTTTATTAAGGAAAATCTAGTGTACTGTTTGGTGATTGTAGGAATTTTAACAATTGCTACCGTCATAATAGTGTAAATGATACATAAGGGTAAAAAGAATGGAAAAGAGAAAGCCGGAAACCACATCCTAAACAGGGAACAAGGAATGAGCCTCTTCACCTGTTTAATAGACGTGGGTGGAGTGTGAACTGGGCAATAGTTTAGGCTATCTACTCCAATTGAAAAAAAAATAAAAAAAGAAAAGAGTGAAAAGATTGGAAAAGAGAAAACTGGAAACCGCATCCTAAACAGGAAACAAGGGATGAGCCTCTTCACCTGTTCAATAGATGTGGGTGGAGTGTGAACCGGGCGATAGTTTAGTCTATCTACTCCAATTGAAAAAAAAATAAAAAAGGAAAAGAGTGAAAAGATTGGAAAAGAGAAAACTGGAAACCGCATCCTAAACAGGAAACAAAGGATGAGCCTCTTCACCTGTTCAATAGATGTGGGTGGAGTGTGAACTGGGTGATAGTTTAGTTTAGTTTAGTCTATCTACTCCAATTAAATAATTATTTATATGTGGAGGATGGTGTAATTATTGATGTTAACATCATTTTACTTTTTTAGCTAATATGAAAGTAATCTGGGTTTTTGTAATACATTATTTAGCTGTGAACAACGATTAAAGAAACACAATGGTTTTGTTATTTACACATGAGATCAATATTGTCTTTCATCAATTCTGCAATTGGGTGCAAGAACTGATTGGTGGTTTGAAAGGAGTTTGAATAAGGAAAAAGGTTAAAATCATTGCTTTATACCTTTCAGAAAGTGTCTTTTATTTCCAAAGATTCAATAAAATAATTAACAAGTCTCTCTGGCATAACTTCCCATGCTGGTAACCCTGGCCTGATACACAACTTATCCATAAAACTACTGCTATAATCACCCTCTGTTTATTCACAAAATATTCAACTGGTTTAAAAAGTGAGCACAACAAACCAACTGTATGCATTTCTCCCATCGCCATACACCAATACACCAGCTGTATACCTTTCTCTCATCACACCAGCTTTATACATTTCTCTCATTGCTGTATCAATACACTAACTGTATGCATTTCTCTCATTGCCATACCAATACACCAGCTGTATACATTTCTCTCACTGCCGTATCAATACACCAATTATATGCAGTTTTGTCATTACTTTACAGACATCCAAATAGTATACCTTTCTTTCATCACCATATCGACATAACAATTGTAAACATCTCTCTCATCACAATACAGACACATCAATTATATGCATTTATGTCATCAATGTGCTAACAGACCAGTTGTAAACATAACTTTCATCACTATACTGATATATGAATTGTAGATATTTCTCTTACCGCTGTACCAACATAGCAATTATATAGATTTCTTTCATCATTGTACCAGCACATCAATTAAATGTATTTCTGTCACCAGTGTACTAACACATCAATTGTATGCGTTTTTCTCATCAACATATCAACACCACAATCATTTGAATTTCTGTCATCACCATACAAAAAGACCAATTGTAAGCATTTCACTCATCACCATACCGATGCACTAATTGTAGATATTACTCTTCTCACCATACCGACCAGTTGTATGCATTCTGTCATCACCATACAGACACATCAATTGCAAGCATTTCACTCATCACCATACCTTGATTTAAAAAAACAAAATTATTCATTTTTCTCTTTTTGTCATTTTCTCTCTCATACGAGATTGTTTACTTTCATCTTTCTTCTTTTTTTAGCAAGTATGTCTGATATGCGTGCATTTGAAACACGTCTCATTTATCAGCAAAACTACGTGGCTCTTCCACAGTGATAGCATTCATATTTCTCTGGCAATCTATCAATAAAATTTCAGATTCGTTCCCTAGCAGGCCTTGTGCACTTTGAATGTTCTTGGATAATTTTGTGGTTGACCTAATTGCTACAGATATTTCAAGTGCTTTCTCTAACATCATTCGACACTCATTCAGTAGTTGCAGTTGAGTGTCTTCATTCCTCACCCTAACTACCAGGCTACTTCTTCGAGTTTCATTAAGTTCCCCCACCAAAAAAAAAAATTGTACCTGTCAGGCATTTTCCTAAATGACATTCTGATTGATGATTGCCCAGTCTATTATAAAATATGACAAAACTTGTTGATGAATTTCATTCAAAGTGAATGTGCCATTTCATGAGGTTGACATAGCTTGGTAAATGATTTTTCACTCAGTCTTCTTTAATACATGCATAACTTTAGAACTAACCACAGGCAATAATATTACTCATTTTGACTGTCAGCTTCTCTGACATTCCATCATAGTTTCAAATAATGACATCTCACCAGAAAATCAGAAATTCCTACAGACATTCTTTTTACCTCATTACCAATTTCATGTACAAAGAAATAACCTCCTTGGTAGAAAGTATCTACTTCCAGAAACAGGGAGTATTTATATTCTCATGGTGTGCAGCATCTCTCATTTGATGGAGTTTTTACAAAACTAAGGGCATATAAGTGAGTCCATCATACAACACTATGAACTGAATAAATTTGAGTTAGATTGTTCTAAGAGATGATTAGAATTTTTTTTTAAAATCATTTCATGCAAGGCATTCCACTGCCACTATTGTGAAGGGGGTTACATAGGGGAAGGTGATGAGAAAGAGTGGTTAGATATAGGAAATATCAGAAGGAGGGTGATAGACGGTTAAGGATACTGAGGGTGAGGGAATTTATAATTTTTTTTTTTTTTTAATCGTTTCACCCCAAGCAAGGCATTCCACTGCCACTATTGCGCTTGGGGCTACATAGGGGAAGGTAAATAGAAAGAGTGGTTAGATATAGGAAATGTCAGAAGGGGGTGATAGATAGTTGGGAGGATGGGAAGAGTGTTTGAAAGAATGGAAGCGAGTTAGTGTGTTAGGAGGTGTCTTACATTTAAACTCCTGGAGATTATAGCCGTCGGGGAAGCAGTCATGTGGAGAAAGCTGAATCAAGTGAGAAGAGAAAAAGAAAAGGAGAGAGAGAGAGAGAGAGAGAAAAAGCAGAGTCCACAGGTCTGAATAATGATATATATAAGCAGAGAAAGCTGAATCAAGTGAGAAGAGAAAAAGAAAAGGAGAGAGAGAAAGAGAGAGAGAGTCAGAGTCCACAGGTCTGAATAATGATATATATAAGCAGAGAAAGCTGAATCAAGAGTGAGAAAAAGAAAAGGAAAAAGAGAGAGAAAGAGAGAGAGAGAAAAAGGCAGAGTCCACAGGTCTGAATAATGATATATATAAGCAGAGAAAGCTGAATCAAGTGAGAAGAGAAAAAGAAAAGGAGAGAGCAAAAGAGAGAGAGAGAGAAAAAGCAGAGTCCACAGGTCTGAATAATGATATATATAAGCAGAGAAAGCTGAATCAAGTGAGAAGAGAAAAAGAAAAGGAGAGAGGAAAGAGAGAGAGAGAGAAAAAGGCAGAGTCCACAGGTCTGAATAATGATATATATAAGCAGAGAAAGCTGAATCAAGTGAGAAGAGAAAAAGAAAAGGAGAGAGAGAAAGAGAGAGAGAGAAAAAGGCAGAGTCCACAGGTCTGAATAATGATATATATAAGCAGAGAAAGCTGAATCAAGTGAGAAGAGAAAAAGAAAAGGAGAGAGAGAGAGAGAGAGAGCAGAGTCCACAGGTCTGAATAATGATATATATAAGCAGAGAAAGCTGAATCAAGTGAGAAGAGAAAAAGAAAAGGAGAGAGCGAAAGAGAGAGAGAGAGAAAAAGGCAGAGTCCACAGGTCTGAATAATGATATATATAAGCAGAGAAAGCTGAATCAAGTGAGAAGAGAAAAAGAAAAGGAGAGAGAAAGAAAGAGAGAGAGAGAAAAAGGCAGAGTCCACAGGTCTGAATAATGATATATATAAGCAGAGAAAGCTGAATCAAGTGAAGAGAAGAAAAAGAAAAGGAGTGAGAGAGAGAGAGAAAGGCAGAGTCCACAGGTCTGAATAATGTTGGTGTCAAATTACATGCTGATATATTATCAGCTTCTAATGAGAGCTGGGGCATTTTAAAGAATTCTATTCAACTCCAAAAGTTAAGTACCTTAAAATATATCTTTTTATTTATGTTGAGTACAGCCATATAACTTTTATGTAAGAAATAAACTGTCTTAATTTGTTTTAAGCATTCTGAAAATTTACTTTGTGTCTGATGATTTAATATGTTTTCTCTTCTTGACAATTCAGCAAAACTGTGAACATTTAATGTTTAATTCAGTCAGTTAAGTGCCATATGTGAAACACGCTTGGGCGATCATGCCTTTTTCGAGACATGACTGACTGGGCAGAAGATTATCCCACAGTAGGTTGCCATTGCTTTCTGCGGTAGACTGGTTGCCGACCAAGGCTATAGAACCCAATCTGTCCTGCTATTTAACCCATAACTGGAGGAAAGAGATGAATTAATACCTTTCCCAAGGGTATTTGTGCGTAAGTGAATGCAATGGATTCAGCTGGAATTCGAACTCGGCTCCCCGGTTTCTCGTTCCGAGCCGATATTCCACTGTACCACAACGCACATCCTAATGTTTAATTATTTATCCTGAATTAAGCTACAGAAATTTCAAATGTGTAAATATGTAAGTAAATTTCTTGTTTTATTAAAAATAATCTGTGTTTCCTCCTCATTACCCCTACATACCTCACAGAAAACAAAGCATGAACCTCTACTCCTTTTCAAAAGACTGTGGAGGAGTATAAACCGAGCAACATGTGAACATATCTACTCCTATTGAGGAAAACAAAAAATTGTTAAATAAATTTCAGAATTTAGGAGATGATGTTAGATGTACAAAGTTGAAGTAGACTTATGAGCGAACTGGGAACCCAATTTTCAAGAGGAAATGAGGGATAGACCACTAATCCTGTTCAAAAGACTTTAGAGCTGTGTAAATGGGATGATAGGCAAACCTATATACTTCTATCAACATTTCTTTCTTTTCTATTCATCAAACCCAAGCATAAATAATTTTAAGCAACTTTATTACTAATTCCTGTGTACAAATTAAGTATCCTGCATACTGGTTGAAATCACCAGCTGCTTATCTATCTAAACTTATTTATAAATGGAACTTTGTGTGTGTGTCTTATCTATAGACTCTGAAACGGCTGAACCAATTTTCTTGAAAATTTACACAGTTGTACTATAAGCGTCTGTGAGTGTTCTTAGCTAGATTTTGTGTTGAGGTACCCCTGATAAATATCGAAAATCAATAATTGAAATAATCAGGTTATAGAAGGAATGGTCCGATTTTAATCAAATTTGATACACTCAGAGACAAAGACATAATAAACTAGATTCAGAAGTTTCAAGGTTGCAGTTCTTACAATAATGCAGAAAATCTATAATATATATATAAAAGGCAAGATGTTTGTGTGTGTCTGTTTATCTGTCTGTATGTCCTTTATACAAATCCATAATTTTTATCCGATTCTCACCAAACTTCACAAATATTCTTTCGGCTGAGTCTGAGCTCCAGGACCATGTATTAGTTTTAAAGCTTTCATTACACCTGAGCAATGCCGGGCTATACTGCTAGTATATAAAAAAATTAAAAAATTGTGTATGTTGATGCAAATAATTCATTCTGTTATTAATCAAATATGTTTCTATGGCCTTTATTTTTTTGGGATTGTTTATAAATAAAAAGTTTGTGTTTCACTTATGTTTTTTAATAAAACCTAACAACTTCCTAAAATGTTATTATAAAGTTATTTAATAAAGATAGATATTGTTTAACTTGTGAAATTGCCCAGAAGTAAATAAATCTTTCACTCTTTGAACAAATTGCTAGAAACTTTTTTTTAAATAATTTTTTTTTTAATATTTTAAATTTTTTAAAAAATAATTTTAGTCTAAGCAAGGCATTAAACCACTAAGATGCAAGGGGTTACTAAGAATATGATAAAAAACACTACTAATGAGAGAAAATAATAAAAGAATTGGAATTATGAAGACAGAATATAACAATTGACATAGCATTTAAATTATTGAAGATCAAAGTTGACTGGGAAGGAAAAAGCTAGAAGAGAGTTCTACAAGCAATTAGTATGATAGAAAAAACTCAGCATAACTTACATTTGTGACTAGCCATTTCAACTGTAAAATGATGAGAATTTTCTGCCAATCTAGTACAGTACTTAAGTCCATAAAATCAAAGTATGAGAGCGGAAAGTTCATCAAAATAATTACCATGAAAGTATTCAAAGAAAGGTCACAAGAAAGGCATTGCAGTTGGAAAATGACTGAAGCCAAGATGCCAGGTTAGGCACAATAAAACTGCAGATACCTCTTTGGATTTTATCAAGAATCTCTAAATACATAGCATAAGCACCAGTTGGAAAATGACTGAAGCCAAGATGCCAGGTTAGGCACAATAAAACTGCAGATACCTCTTTGGATTTTATCAAGAATCTCTAAATACATAGCATAAGCACCAGTTGGAAAATGACTGAAGCCAAGATGCCAGGTTAGGCACAATAAAACTGCAGATACCTCTTTGGATTTTATCAAGAATCTCTAAATACATAGCATAAGCACCAGTTGGAAAATGACTGAAGCCAAGATGCCAGGTTAGGCACAATAAAACTGCAGATACCTCTTTGGATTTTATCAAGAATCTCTAAATACATAGCATAAGCACCAGATTAGATGTGGTAACAATATTCCAAAGAAGGATGAATGATAGACTTATAAATATGTAATACAGATTCTGGTGATAAAAATTGTCTAGCACATGAACAAACATTCATAGCAGCTGTCATAGCAATTGATTCAAAACAATCTTTCCATGCTATGTTAGCTCAATGAGTTGCTCTCCTTGATGTTAGCTCTTATGAAAAATGTTGGGCTCATTTTTTCATTAGCAGGTGGGACAGGGTAACTCAACAATATTTATTAGCCAAGAATGAAGAGTTCAGTCCTTACAATTTACATAATAGTCACCTGAAAGGTAGAAGAGCCTAATTAACAAATATTATGAGCTGAAATTCACATATATTGCTTATATGAATTTAGCTTAAAACTATTGCCAACATTGTTTTGTCAGTACCGATTTTATTGTGAAAAGAATTGACTCGTATTATAAAATCTGACATAGTATTTACTCTTCTGCTCAAACTGTGGGAATGAAAGAACCGACAGCTTAAACAGGCTTATTTACAAAATGTTGATCTGTCTAACAAGATAGCAATCTTAGCAATTGCTTTTATGATGAGTGGTCAGGGGGTAATAACAACTGTATAAAATAGACTGTTTTGTTTGGCTATGATAAGTAATGATAGGTAAATATGGCACTTTACTCAATGGTCCTATGATTGCAACAAGAAAAATGGCCAGATGTTGGAACAAGAATTGAGTTTGGGAGTGAAAAGTGGCAAAAATAATTTGAAACACAGTAACCAGAATGTGAATTGACCACCAAATAGATTCTCTATTAATTTTCTTCATTTCCTCTCTCTCTCTCTTTCTCTCTCTCTCTATATATATATCTGTATATTTATATCTGTATGTGTGTAAACATTCTCTGATAATCTGAGGAGACAAACAGTATGAGTAAAAAAAGACAAGGAAAACTATTATATTTTGGTCAATGCGTTTTTATCTACTGATGGACTTTATCAAAGCAAAACACATCTTCTTTTTTTAATCCTAAGTTATTCTGTGTGAAATTCTGATTTTTTTCAAATTTGGTATTTTAAGGAACTTCATGATAGAAATCGAATGGTACTATTTTACATCTCTAAGTGAAAGTGTTTCCTTTGACCCTTGCCAAAAAGGTAAATTTTGAAATATTGTCAAAAAATTTAAAAATCAATGATTGTCCCTTTAAGAATTTGAAATGCCTACAAGTGTGGTAGTGTGGGACATAAAAAGGCTTATATGTTCAAAAACAAACTTATTCAGTACTGACTGAATTAAATTATTTGAGCTGTGGGATTTACCTATAAATATTTATTGCAACAAGGTAAATGGATAAGCAACAAGTTTAAAAAGCAGAGTGAAAACTTAAAAGAAGAACTGAAAAAATGTTTTCCAGATATTCTGTCAGATGAGTTGGTTCAGTGTTCCAAATTTCAAATAAAAAAAGAGTCAACATTAGTATTTCAACTAAAATGAAGCGTGCCATTTGCAGCATTCATTGGATCAAGTCAACAAAGAATTAGACAAACTGAAAAAAAATAGGTGTAATTGAAAAGTTTAGCCATTCAAAATGGGCAGCACAAACAGTGTATATACAGAAAAAAATAATGAAATTTGTGTTTGAGTGGATTTTTTTGACCAAGTGTTTACAATCACATAACATATCCATTATCAAGCCTAGAGGAAATTTTTGCAAATTTAACCAGTGGAAAAAATTTTTCAAAGCTGAATCTTTCTAAAGCATATTTACAAGTACAGTTTGAAGAAGAATGTTCAGAGTTAACATCTATAAATATGTACAAGGAATTGTATAAGTTTAACCAACTTTGTTATAAAAGTGGCTTTAGCCATGTTTCAACAAGTTATGGATACCATACTTGCAGACTGTGATTTCGCAGTTGCTTATCTGGATGATAATGTGAAATTTCCGTACTGCAAATATCATTGTGAACAGATAGATAGATGATTTTTAGAATGTAATCCAGACTTGAACACTTACTTGCAGAGTACTGATGCTTGCATAAAGAGTAGTAATACACAATATATTACAAAAGCTGATATTAAATGAGTTTCATGGTAGACATCCAGGAATTTTCAAGAATGAAATCTCTTATGAGAAGGTGTAAAGTAAAACTGGACTGCTAATTCTCAGAAAGTGTTTTAAGAAAAAAAATACTAATATCAGGCTTATCATGAGTGTATCAGTTATTCAGTTAAGTGCCATACATGATACATGCTTGGGCGATCATGTCTCTTTTGAGACATGACTGACTGGGCAGGAGATTATCCCGCAGTAGGTTGCCATTGCTTTCTGCGGTAGACTGGTTGCCGACCAAGGCTATAGAACCCAATCTGTCCTGTTATTTAACCCATAACTGGAAGGAATAGGTGGATTAATACCTTTCCCAAGGGTATTTGCGCGTAAGTGAATGCAATGAATTCGGCTGGAATTCGAACTCAGTTCCCCGATTTTACTGGGCCAGAATGGATAAAAACACTGAAAAAAATAGTAAAAGCCTGCAGAGCATATATTGTTCCTTAGATACACTAAAAGTGTATTTAAGGAACAATATATTGGATATGCAAAACACTTTAAAAAATATAAGAGAATGGGCTCAAACTTAAAGAGGAAAAATATGAATTGGTTTTGCCTAAAACCAAGTAGCTAGGCCAGATCATTAAAAACATGGTTACCAACCATATCTGTTGAGGGCAAATGCAACTAAAAAAATGCTTCCCTCAACAAATATTACGAGGTTACAAGCATGCAAACTGTTATCAAATTTATATGCCTACTATGGAAAATTTGAAAGCTCTACTGAACAGCTTGTTTAAAAAGGTGTAAAGTGGAACTTGACTGATAAATATGCATTTGAAGAAATAAAAAAAATACTAATGTCAAACTTATCATTAGCACACTATAATTCAAAAACAGAAATCATATTGGCTTCAGATGCTAGTGATTAAGATATAGGAGCAGTAATTCTGTATAAATATGATGACAGTAACATGAAAGCTATTGAACATTTTGTATTACCTACAAAAATCCTTGGGATTGCTCTGCTGGGTCTCTAGCATCTTTAGATGTAATAATTTTTATTTTTATTTTTCTGTTCATGACAGACTTTCTTATAATTTTTTCTCTGTTTACTATTCTGACAAGAGGGGAGGAAACCAGTTGACTGGTGTTTTTTTTTGTTTTAAAATTTATCATATAGTAAAAACTTTCTTGTCTTCAGTGCCATAATATATATATTATTTGCTTTGTTTACAAAGCGAAGATTGCCTGGACCTGATAAACAGCATCTTGAACAGAGTAGATAGAACGACGAGTATGCTCTGGCCAAAAGAGAAAACCAGTTCACACTAAAATCCCTAGCACAACTTGAACTATTCATCAAATGATTTGCAATGGAAGACACTTATGTATTTCAAATGGTACCACCAGACAAAAACTTTTATTGAGTATTTTAACAGACACATTCTGTTTAATCCTAACATCCAAATGCTGCATCATTCTACCTATGTAGTCGAGCCCACAACCATATTTAAATAATAAATAACAGTATTATTATGGTGGCAGGGTAGAATGTTTTTACACATATATGGAAGGACAGACTTGGTTTGTCCTAAACAACAAAAGATTAATCTGATTAGAAATTTGACCTATATGTGGTTATCCATTGAATATTGTTCAATTGGTTATTTGGAATAAGATTGCTAGGTTTAATAGATTAAAACTGCAACAATTAGTAAATGTCCAGTCTATCTCTGAGCACTGTGGTTGGTTAGGGCCAGTGAGTCCTTCACCAAGCAGATTTCATCCAGTTCACATGAGTATTATAATGCAGCCAATGCTCATTTTTGTTTTTCTTGTCTTCAATGCCATAATATGATTTTGTGCAGTCAAAAAAAAAATTTAAAAATACACACACACACATATATATATATATATATATATATATATATATATATATATACAGCCTTTGAGATTTGAAAAAGAAATCACTTGACCACCGGTCGAGTATGCGCATTTTTTTTCTTTCTTTCAAATGTTCGTTTTTACTTTTCATAAGCAGGGAGGAAATATAGATATTGAATCAAGGATAATATTTTCCAAATGAGTTTCTAAAAATCTGAGTGTCTTTAATCTGGATAATAGAGACAGTTTGGCTTTACTCTGGAAGTTTTAATTAAACAAATGTTTACACTGATCAGGACAATAAAAATGAGACAGGAGCTTGTCAGTCTAAATTCCATTTGTCAGATCTTGCTTTGATGATTGTGGGATGTCACTTTCTTTTGTTTAACCACACATTTTGATGTAAATCAGACATTATGCATAAGACCAAAGAGTTCAAAAATGTCACTGAATGTCATTCTAAGTAACTTCTGAATCTTCAATGGCATACTTTGCATACTTTTGGGTTGAAAAAGGAATCAGATTTTCTTTTACTATATTTGAAGGGACACATTTCATTGTGAGATTTTCTAATTGAATGCAGGTGAGTAAAGCAATAAACTTTAATCGCCCAATTAAATTTTTAATCAACTGAATTGATCGGGTGAGTGAAATCTCAAAGGCTGTATATATATGATAAATATAAAGTTTTCTATATTTGTGGGATAAAGTGCTCAATATGAGGGATAGAGTGTAT
The DNA here is from genome assembly GCA_037127315.1 of Ascarosepion bandense. Lineage (NCBI taxonomy): Eukaryota > Metazoa > Mollusca > Cephalopoda > Sepiida > Sepiidae > Ascarosepion > Ascarosepion bandense. Next base: position 109,176 of record JBBBDQ010002952.1, on the reverse strand, counting down.
GCAAATATAAAAGTGGACATTTAGGTCAACAATACGTTTCATGCTTAAATGCAATCTTCAGACCATATATATATATATATATATATATATAGTCACAGAAAACCTGAGATTCTGTAACACAGACACTGGAAACACCCTTGCAATGAATTCTGATTTAACATGCACCAATGTGAACTCTGTTGAATGTACAAATTCCAAATTCCTATTAAAAAAAGAAAAAAAAATCAACTTTTTTATACATTCTTGCCAAGCCAGAGAATTTGCATATTAGGCACACTGTCAGCCTAGATCTGACTTACTGATGCATGGGCCTCATCATTCCAGTTCTGATGCTTGGACAGTCTGCTCCCCTACAAATTTGTTTGTACATTTAGGCTATTCTATATATATATATATATATATATATATATATATATATTTCTTATTACTATAAATGTTATTTCTAGTGGATATATGTCTTACAATTGCTATCTTTGTTTTTCTATTTTATTCAACAGCAAAATTAATAATGACTGACCTAAATTTTTTTCTTCAGTAGGACTTCTCCATTTAGGCTGTTTGCTATTAATCTCAATATTTAAATCCTAGAGAACATGCCCCACTGGTTAAGGTCAGGCAACTGATATAAATCCTAGAGGACATTTCCAACTGGTTAAGGTAAGACAACTGACATAGAAACCTTAGAGGACATGTCCAGCTGGTTAAGATCAGGCAACTGGCATATAAATCCTAGAAGACTTGCCTAACTGGTTATGATCCAGCAATTGTTATGTTGATGTACTCCAAGTGCATGACATTTGTGATGATCCTGGAAGTGTCAGACAATGATAGCCATGTCTTGCTATCCTACTTTTTCCTGCAATGCATCAAGACTGATGTCATTGACGAAGTTGAAATGTCGAACTTGATAATGAAGGTCTGGATCAAGTGGGTAGCTTACATGGTTCACATAATCCAGAAATGGCTGGCCAAGAATTTTATGATCCTACCACCTCACTAACATATTGCCATGTAGTTCTCCTGAGTTGAATTCTTGGACTTTTATATCCAAGAGATCTCTGAGTCAGTGAGCAGCCAGCAGTTTCAAAGTACCAAGGACAGGATAAAGAATTCCTCTATGTGTGGGTGATAGGCAACATGTACAAAAATTCCCTTATTTATAATTGCAGTTGCTTCCAGAGCTAGAAGTTATTTTATTGAATAATATTTTATCATGTTTTTAAATATGTATTTTTTTCTCTTGAATATCTTTTTTATGTTATAATTTGTTCTCAGTTACATAGCACACTAAAAACATACAAAAAGAACTGTAAGAAACATTTGCATCGGTTTTGAAATTTTAAAATGCAAATATAAATATTTGTTATATATTTTTAATTGCAAGAATTCTTAATTCAATAGCAAACATTAACTGAATTATCTCCCATTTTAGTTTTAAATTAAATATACATTTTCTTCAATAAATTAAATTATATATTTTCATATATTTACCTTTGTTTAATGTTCTTCATTCAACCAGAATAATTAGAATTTATTTTAAATTCTCAGTAAGCAATGTAATGAAATTATAATAGTTTATAAGATTTCATTTTAATTATTAATTAATATCAGGTAATTATTAATTAATATCAGGTGTGCTCAAAAATTCCAACAAACTTGCAATTTAAATTGTTTTTTTTTTACACAAAATATATTATGTGTAAATAAAAATTAGAAATAATCATGTGTATAATTAAATTTATTTATTCTTTAATGAGTAAGAAATAATTGCGGTGATCTTTGTAAGTTACAGAAAATTATACACAAAAAAAGTGAGGCCAATTATTCCATTTGATGATCACACTGTTTTGTATCTTGTGGCTACAAATTAAAACTAGAATTGATTATGTTTTCTTTGTTTCCCCTTTGCTCAATTCATAGATGCATATAGTCTTTTAAAATCAAATTGAAATCAAAGATATGGAAAATTTGAACATGAATTGAAAGGATTTCATAACTTTTACATATCAGAAACCTGGCTTTTCACTCTTAATTTCTTTAAAAAACCTTGTCATTTTAAGATATTATACATAATCTTTGTTTTTTTTGACACACAAATATATTTTCATTGGTTAAGCCACTGAAAAGCAAATCCTACAGTATATGCCCAACTGGTTATGATCCAACAATCTTCATGGCTACTGATCTGACAAGCTTTTATCCCTGGTTCCCTGACCCCATGTAGTTATGCATGTTATTAGATTGGCATCAAGGTCCCACCCATTTACTACAAACAGCTGAAATGTAGTTCTACAGAAGGATGCTGCAAATATCATGGATCGAGCATGTAAGCAATGATGAGGTTTTGGAAAGGATGGAAATGAAAAGGAAATTAATACTGAGCATCAGGAAGAGACAGCTTAAGTTCCTGGGACATGCAATGAGGAAGGAGGGCTTGGAGAACCTGATACTAACAGGTCAGATAGAGGAAAAAAGAGACAGAGGAAAGCAGTGGATAACATATTTGAAGGACCTGATCAGGTGGATGACTGAACGAGGGTTGCATGGAGTATCAGGAGAAAGCTTGCTAAGAGCCACTGGGAATAGGGAGATGTGGAAAGCCATGATCGCCACCATCCTCAAAGGACAGGGCACATAGAAGAAGAAGAAGAAGTTAAATATAATCTCATCTACTCTGACAGCTACTTTTCTTACACTTCCCACCTGTAGAACTCCCTTCTGTTTTCTTGCTTTCCTGATAGCTACAATATCTTAAATGTAACGTCAATTGCTATATTCTATTCATTTGATTTCCATCCTTCTTATCCTTTCTCTGAATCCACTGTACATTGTAAACCCCTGCCCACCAGTGGTGATCTTATCTTGCTTAGAGTGAAATGATTATTAAAAAAAACAAAAAAGCAACAACAAAGAATTGACAAAAAATCTTAAAGGATATCCCCAACCAGTTGTGGTTAGACAACTGACAAGCAAATCCAAGGGCGTATGTTCAAATGGCTATGGTCAAGCAGTTGACAAGAAAATTCTAGGGAATGTGCCCAACCAGTTATGGTCAGGTCACTGACAAAGAAATCCTAGAGGACATGACCAACTTTTATATCGAAATTTATGTGAATTGTTCACTTTTTGTACAACTCAAGAAATAACATACTGACACAATTTTAAATCATACACTGCTGGCATCAATTTAAACTGATACTTTTTTTCACATGTACTGTGATCATTTTGTTTAAAGTTTGTATTTTTTCAATATTTCAGATAGAAACTTGAAAATTTTCCAAAATATTTCAATTAAATCTTTGCTTTTCAAAACTATACTTAAGATATTTTGACCTTAAAAAATCTAATCAAAACTTTGATTAAGAAAATATATTTACATTTTCTATTTGTGTTTTACTCATACAGAAAAAAACATGGAAGATGTATAACAGGTGGGTCAGCAGTATTCTGTTGTTACTGCATAAACCTGTGACTTATGACATTTGATAATCGAATGAAACAACCTAATCTGGCCTGACTTGGGAAGCAAGGGGTTGCACTAAAGAATTTGAGCTTGCCCTTTGTTAAACATTGACTGACCTTTTGCTGCTGTATGGTCTTACCTAGCCAATTCTTTTATTGTAAGTTTTGATAATTAAGAGTTTGTTGAAAAAAAAACAAAGGCAAATAGTGAAAGAAAGGAACAGCATAAAAATAGAAAAAATCCAGAGGAAGAAAAATTAAATAAAAAGAAGCAAAAATAGGAAAAAATAGAACAAAAAATAAAGATACAGTAGAAGAAACTCAATCAAAAAAATACAGAAGAAGGAATTTTATAAAAAATAAAGAAAAATCAGTGTCTTAAAAGTGAAAGGAAAATAGAGAGAAAGAAATGTCAAAGTTTTATAGAGTAAATAACACATCCCCAGTGACTAAATGGAATAGACTAAAGATTTAAACAATTTAGTTTAGTTTATTTGTTTTTTGGCATATCAACTGAGAATTGAAGAACTCCAGTGAGTCTGTAAAATAACCCTTGGAGTCAGTCTTAAGGGTATTTCTTACAGATGTCATGGGGAGTTTCTAAGCAACTTTATATTATAACCACTAGAAAACAAATTATTATATAAAGAAAGAAAAATTGAGAAGGAGAATTGTCATAAAGAAAGAAAGAAAAATAGAGAGGGTGGAATGTCATAAAGAAAGAAAGAAAAATAGAGAGGGCGGAATGTCATAAAGAAAGAAAGAAAAATAGAGAGGGCGGAATGTCATAAAGAAAGAAAGAAAAATAGAGAGGGTGGAATGTCATAAAGAAAGAAAGAAAAATAGAGAGGGTGGAATGTCATAAAGAAAGAAAGAAAAATAGAGAGGGTGGAATGTCATAAAGAAAGAAAGAAAAATAGAGAGGGCAGAATGTCATAAAGAAAGAAAGAAAAATAGAGAGGGTGGAATGTCGTAAAGAAAGAAAGAAAAATAGAGAGGGTGGAATGTCGTAAAGAAAGAAAGAAAGAAAAATAGGGAGGGTGGAATGTCGTAAAGAAAGAAAAAAAATAGAGAGGGTGGAATGTCATAAAGAAAGAAAGAAAAATAGAGAGGGTGGAATGTAATAAAGAAAGAATGAAAAATACATATGAAAGAATGTCATAAAAAAGAAAGAAAATAGAGAGGAAGGAATATCATAAGAAGAAATAAAGAAAAATAGTGAGTAAGGATTATCATAAAGAGAGAAAAAATAGAGAGGAAGAAATTTCATAAAAAGAAAGAAAAAATAGAGAGGGAGGAATGAAATAATAAAAGAAAAATAGGAAGAAATGTTATAAAAAAAGGAGAAAAAGGAATGTTATAAAGAAAGAAAGATAAATAGAGAAGAATGCAGTAAAAAAGAACAAAAGAAAAATTGAGAAAAATCAATGAAACAAAAAAAGACAAAAGAATGAAATAAAAATGAAAAAATTATATAAAAAATACTGGAATCAAAATTACAAAAGATGAAAGATTGAAAACAAAATGAAAGTGAATAAAAAGAACAAATTAAGACAAAATAGTAAATTATGAATAAAAGAAATGAAGGAGAAAAAAATTAAAGAGTACAGATGGAAGGAATGCAGTGAAATGAAAAAAGAAAAAAAAAAGAAAGTCTGATTGTAAATCTGAAGGAAAATTATATAAAGAAAAAGGATAATTTTCTTAAACAATTTATATTCATTTTAATCCAGTAAACTTCTACATTCTATAATCTGAAGATTTATTTAAGGCATTCTCAGTATTCTTTATTCTTTAAGTATTTTCGATTCTATAAAGTTCAATCTTTGAGATACCAATCATCTGAATTGGGAGATGAGATGGGTTAATGTAATCAGTAGTTCTCCAATAGCTTTGCTGGATGTTAAGAACCTTAAATTTGGTCAAGAAGAAGATGGCTGTTGATTCAAGATGAGTAAAAAAAGACATTAAAAGAAGTTAAAGAAATATTTTAAAATATAGTAACAAAAAAATGAAGGAAAAAGATTAATTTATAAAATGTCTGGTATGATTTTCCAACTATATATTACGAGATTCTTGACAAAATTCTAAGAAAGCTCTTTAATGTAATCAATCCTGATCTGGCATCTGAAGTTCAGTTACTTTCCCATTGACACAGCCTTCTGTCTTTTCTACAAATATTTTCATGCCAATGTTCTGATGAGCTCTTCTCCTTAATGTCTGAACGGCATTTTACAAGTTAGATACTACCATTTGTCCTATTCTAATGGTTTCTTTTCTTGCACTTCTTATCTATGGAAATAACTCTGATTTCTTATTTCCCTACTACCAACAATTTAAATAAAACTTAATTCAATATCAATTGCCATCTTTTTCCTGAATCTTATTCTTTTTCATCATTTCTTTTCACAAAAATCTTGTTATTCTCCTTTACGTCCAGTAATGCCATCATAACAGCATTATTGCATTGTTTGTAGTGAAATGATGGAAAAAAAAATAGGGAAAGAAAAGGAAGGTCAACTGTTAAGAAACCAACTTTCTGAAAGTAGTTATATATATATATATATATATATATATATATATATATATATATACCCTCTAATCCATCATTAAATTTCTTTGCTGTTCTGCCTGCTGGAAATTCTCCTCCGTGGTTCCAATATATAAAAATACTGGTGAACCCTCTGACCCCTCTAATTATCACCCTATCAGTCTCCTACCAATTTTTGGCAAAGCGTTTGAAGCCATCATTAATGGTACAACATCTCACAGCCCACAGACTATTCTCTGACAAACAGTATGGTTTCTGCTTCACCAGGTCTACTGCTATGATCATGACCATCACTGAGTATATACACCAGGCTCTCAACAAGAATGGTGAAGGCTGAACTGTTGCGCTAGATATCCCCAAGTCATTTGACAGAGTCTGGCATGCAAGCTGTGAGGCTATGGTATAACTGGACAACTGTTTGACCTAATCCCGTCATTCCTTTCAAATTGCACAGTGAAGATAGTTTTGAACGGAGATGCCTCCTAATACTATCACATGAACGTGGGTGTCCCTCAAGGCTCTATTCTAGGTCCCATGCTTTTCCTGATCTACATTAACAATCTCCCAGATGTAATAAGATCCCAAATAGGCATATACGCTGACGACACTATGGTTTACTCTCACCTCGATCAAAAATCTGCTGAGGCTGACAAAGCAAACCTTGCTGCTGAGCTTGAAAAGGACCTCCAATCTGTGGTGGACTGGGGTAAGAAATGGCTTGTGAATTTTAATGCTTCCAAAATGAAACTGCTATCTATTAACCATCACAGACAATCGCACCTACCTCCCATTAGCATGGTTCAGGCTAGTCTCCCTGAAAGTAAAACACTGCACTTCCTCGGGTTTACTCTCGCAACAGACCTCAAGTGGAATGACTATATAGAATCCATAGCCAAATCTGCTGCTAAGAAGGTCAGTTCTCTGTGTAGGGCCAGGAAGTTTTTCCTATCTGAAACAATCCTGCATATATACAAATCTACCATCCGCCCGTGCACTGAATACTGCTACCATTTCTGGTTGGGTTCTTCTGCTATCCACCTAGGGGTTCTTAACAAAATCCAACGAAGAAGCTGTAATATGATCAATCACAACTTGGTAGCTTGAATACAGTCACTTTCTCACCGGAGCAATATGGCTTCCCTGTGACGCTTCTACAAATACTTTCACAGCTTCTACTTCAATGAACTTAGCTCCCTGGTGCTGCCTATATATAAATTTACTCAAGCCACAAGATTAGCATTTAGGTCCCACCCTTTTACTGTGAAACCAATAAAATATAAATGCAAGTTCTACTCCATCAGCTTCTTTTCTCACACTTCCTGCCTGTACAATTCCTTTCTGTTTACCTGCTTCCCTGACAGCTACAATCTCCAACAATTTAAATGTAAAGTCAATAGTCATCTTCTATTTCACGAACTTGCATCCTCTCTCTCATGCTCCTTTCTCCATCCACTTCACTCTCATCAATATTCTCAACCTTCTCTTACCCACTTCCTGACACCCTCTGTAACCTGTCACTCTTTCTTATAACTTTTCTTTTATGTAACCCCCTCCACAACAGTGGCAGTAAAATGTCTTGCTTGGGGTGATACGATTATAAAAAAAAATATCTAGCCAAACCTACTTGAAGACCCCTCAATTGTCTGGATAAAGGAACATTTGGTTTATAAAAATATTACTACAAATATATATATATATATAGGGAGTGGACAAAATAATGGGAACACTTTGAAATTTCGGGCAAATTTATTTCAATATGGAGTAGGAGTGTCTTTGGCAGTAATTACTGCTTGAATTCTGTATGAGATTGGCTCATACAAAGTTTGAATTGTTTCCAAAAGAATTTTTATCCATTCTTCAGCTAAAACAGTCTCCAATTCTTTCAATGATGATGGTAGAGGATATCAACTCCTCACTAGTTTTTCTAAAATGAACCATAAATATTCAATGATAAGATGTTCTACTTTATTAGAATGTTCTTTGTACCATTCAGCTACAACTTTAACACTATGAATGAGTCATTATCATCCTGAAAGATGGCATTTCCCTCTAGAAAGAGTTCCTGAACCATAGGATAAAGGTGATCACTTAAAATTCTTAAATAGTCCTAACTCCTGATTTTGATAAACTTATTCAAATAATATCTGTAAACTACTAATATTAAATCAACAAACATAAAAATAGATAAGCTTTTGACAGTTTAATTAATTTTTCCTGTATATTTTCCATACCTAACATTATATAACTAGGTGTTTCCATTATTTTGTCTACCCCTCTGTATATATATATATATATATATATATGAATGAAAGTAGTTAATATTGATGTTAACTCATTTTTCAAACCAATAAATACAAGCAAAAAAACAAATGTTCATTGGTAGTCAATCTGAATTCTGATCTCATGCTGAGACACCCCATAATACTAACCATGATTTGCTTGATTACATGATCAGTCAGTTAAGTGCCATATGTGATACATGCTTGGCCAATCAAGTCTGGAAAGAGACATGACTGACTGGGCAGAGTATTTTTCCGCAGTAGGTTGCGATTACTTTCTGCTGTAGACTATAGTCAACCAAGGATATAGAACCCAATCTGTTCTGCTTTTTAGTCCATAACTCTAGAGAGAAGAGACAGATTAGTACCTTTCCCAAGGATATTTGTGTACAAGTGAATGCAATGAATTCAACTGTAATTTGAACTCAACTCTGCAATTTCTCATTTTGAGCTAATGTCCACTGTACCACAACACCCAACTGATTACATGATATTGAATCCAAAACCAACGTTATTTAATTCAGTAAGTGTCTTTAGAGCAACATCAGCAAAATTTCATTGGAAACAAAGAAAAGAGTTATGTGTTATCTGGTAATATACATGATATATATGGCAGTGAACGCTGAACAATCTCCTCAGTGACAAAGGACGGACTCGAAGCAACAGAAATGTAGTTCTACAGAAGGATTCTAAGGATGCCATGAACCAAACATATGATCAACAATGAGGTTTGAGACAGAATGGAAATAAAAAACTTATAATTAACATGAAAAAGAGGCAGTTGAAATTTATGGGACATATAATAAGAAGGGCTTGGAGAATCTGATACTTACAGGGCAGATAAAAGAAAAGAAAGATGGGAAAACAGCATGATATACTTGATGGGCTTAAGCAAATGGATGAGAGAACAGGGTTTGGGATAAATAATAAGACAAAATTTATTAAGAGCTACAAGAGACAAGAAGATGTGGAGGGTCATGAATGCTTATGTTCTGAAGGGATATGGTACATAAAAGAAGTTAATAAGATAATTTAGATTTTTTGTGTAAGCTAATAAACTTTAAGAAAACTGAGTGCATGGTCATCAGCAAAAGATACAACCCAAAATGTCAAATACAGGTGGGGGATAACAGAATCAAACAAGTCCAAGAATTTAAGTACCTAGGAAGTGTTCTAACAGGAGATGGAAAGTGCGACACGGAGATCCGAAGGCGAATTGGCATGGCAAAGGACGCGTTCCAGAAGATGAGCAAAATACTAACACACAGGAAGATCTCAATAGAAACGAAGAAAAGAGTGCTAGACTGCTACGTGATGCCAGTTCTTCAGTACGGCTGTGAATGCTGGACAATATCATCGAAAATGAGGACAAAACTGGAAGCGGCCGAAATGTGGTTCTACAGAAGGATGCTACGGATATCGTGGACTGAGCATACAAGCAACGACGAAGTGTTAGAAAGAATGGCAACAAAAAGGAAATTGATGCTGAGCATCAGGAAGAGACAACTGAAGTTCCTGGGACATGAAATGAGGAAGGAAAGCCTGGAGAACCTGATACTGACTGGTCAGATAGAAGGAAGGAGAGACAGAGGAAGGCAGCGGATAACATATTTGCAGGGCCTGATCAGGTGGATGACGGAACGGGGGTTGCCAGGAGCAATAGGAGCAAACATACTAAGAGCCACAAGGGATAGGGAGACGTGGAGATCCATGATCGCCTACGTCCTGAAGGGACAGGGCACATAGAAGAAGAAGAAGAATATTAAATACAAGGTGTCTCAAAAGTCATCTAAGAACTTAAAAATGTCATAATATATCAGATTTGTCAGACTTTTTTTCAGAACTTAGATTAACATATGGAAATTACCCATGGAAAATATACATGGGGACAAAGAACAATAATCATGGAATTTTATTTTGTATTTAATAAGTTCATCATTTTGTACCCAAAGATAAGACTGTGGACATTTTCATGTCAGAAAACCATCATTGGATTTTGTGATTAATTGGTAGATTCAACGTTTTTACCAATATGTCTCCACAGGTAAATTACCATAAGAAGACCACATACATGAACATGTGCGAGGCTCTGTTAAATAAAAACCGAGAAGATTGATTCACTAACATTCTGACCAGTTTGACAGGGCTCAGATGTTCTTTCATTGCAGAGTAAGAGATGATTTGCACCTGTACCCATCCAAAGTGCAATTAGTATAAAAGTTGCAGTTGACATCTACAATACTCAGTCCAATTCCACAGACTAGCTAATTAAAATTTTTAATTTATTTATTAGCTGAGTATGTGTGACAAAACTAATTTCCATTTAAAAAGGATTTTGGTTCTTCATTTGATTATGAATATTCCATTGGTAATTTCCTGATGTTAATTTAAGTTCTCCAAAAAAATAGAAACAAAAAAATAAAAAAATCTGACATATGACATCTTTAAATACCTAGGTGACTTATGGGACTCCTTGTATATAAAATATACTAGCAGTATAGCCTGGCGTTGCTAGGGTGTAATGAAAGCTTTAAAACTAATCCATAGTCCTGGAGCTCAGACTCAGCCTAAAGAATATTTGTGTGAAGTTCGGTGAGAATCGGATAAAAATTGTGGATTTGTATAAAGGACATACAGACAGATAAAGAGACACACACACAAACATCTTGCCTTTTATACATATATATATATATATATATATTATCAATTTTCTGCACTATTTTAAGAACTGCAACCTTGAAACTTCTGAATATCGTTTCTTATGTCTTTGTCTATGAGTGTATTGAATTTGATTAAAATCAGACCACTCCTTCTATAACTCGATTTTTTCTATTATCAGGGGTACCTCAATAATAGAAAACTTTTGGGCTGCCTTCTATATGCTGTGTACATTCAAGATGTGGGAAATCATTGCTCTCCATTACTTTCTATCCTTTATAGCCCTTAGTAAGTTTTGTCCTTTTGCTGTCTCACTCTAATGCCTGTTCTACCAGTCAATATATCTATATATAGATGCAAATATATATATATATATATATATATATATATATATATATATATGTGCATGTGTGTGTCAACATAGATGCATATATATATACATACACAGTGTGTATTCATATATATATTTATATAATGGCTAGCCACTTGTATTTGGGGATACCTGTCCACTGTGATGGTTAGCTAATCCCCATTGCAGACACTTTCTCTGTCACATTTGTGTTTATTTGACACACACAGAGCCCACCTGTAGTTTATACTGTAACTATGCTGAGCAAACCTTAGTTACAGTTTTTGAGAGAAAGCATGTTATCAACAAAAGTCTGAACAAGATCAGGCTGCTCAAACCATTGGTCATGATGACTTGTGACTTCAATTTATCACAATCATTGATGGCTACCCAATTTCACTCACTAAACTTGGATCAACCTGTGGTATGATTTTCAGGTACTTTCCAAGGTACAGAATGCTGGGATTGCCTTCTTCAGGCCGATAATATCAAAAAGTCACCTTCCTGACATATTGACCATGCTGAGATTCAAATCTGGGCTTCATGGTCAGAAAGTGAGCATTTTAACCACTTTGCATGCATCCATACACACACACACACACACACACACACACACGCATTTTATTCAGTATTAAATAATTATTAGTTTCTGTTTATATCATCTTAATAAAGGTAATTTCCTGACACTGTAAAAAAAAACCAAATGTTGAATCTTGCTTAATTTGAATTCGTTTATCAAACCAAATTATACATTAAATCTTTTTTCTCACCTTTTCAATTATCAGTCAATAGCAAATTTCCTTTTCAACAGTGACTTCTTTTGCAATTGATTTCCTGATTTATTTCCCAGCTTTAATTCATTATATACAAAATAATTATTATTATCATCAATTTTAATTTCACTGACCAATGCAGAATGTTCTATATAATCACAAGTATAGACTAATTAATCATTTCTGGCTCAAAAATGAATTCTAAGTTAAAAGAGACCACGATGATACAAATTAACCTTTGCATTATAATTGTAGTTATTAAGTACAATAATAACATAAGAAGATACACTGCTCACAAATACTGATGAATAGGCAAACATGGACCTTTGTGCCCACCAAAAAAAAAAATGACTGTTAAAAGGACGGTTTTTTTCACTTGACACTGTTATTATTTAATAAATAAATGAAGCATCTACTCAAATATAGTTGTCCACTAAAAATAATGTTTAAGTGATAATATAGTCTGAAAACAAAGTCTCAGCAATTTACAATTGTATTGGTTAGATGCAAGTTCTATGCTAACAGTTTCTTTTCTCGCACTTCTTGTCGGTGGAACTACCTTCTGCTTCCATGCTTTAACCTTCAAAAATGGAAATGCTATGTCAATTGCTATCTACTGTCTTCTTGATTATTCCACTTTTGTTCTCACACCTTAGTAATTTTTTTGTTTTACAATTACTCCAAACTCAGTAACCCCTTGTGTTTTAGTGGCTTTACTACTTTGTTTTAGGTGAACTATATATATATATATATATATATATATTAAAGAATCGGTTGTTTTTGTATCCAGTCTTTGTCCAATGTACCTAAAACTACTGTGGTTAGGTAGGAAAAGTTAAATGCCTGCTGACAGGATATCTGATTGCATTATTTCAAGTTTTTGAAGTTATGTTATTGTGTTGTTTTCAGTACCAGATCAGTATTTCCTTCTTTTGTTAAATACAGTCTTATGTGCTTGCAAAATAGTTCTGTAGTATACAAATTTAAATATGACTATGACACTGGGTATATGGGACGAGCCAATCAAATACTGGTTGGTTGGTTGTTTTGTTTTTATGGCAAATCAACCTCGGCGGGTCATTTATTGCCAACTAAATTTTATTTATTTATTGCTGGTAATACCTTTTTCTTTCAACAATTTATTGTTGTTTTTTATATAAGTTTTGTGTCTAGTAATACATTTTTCTTTTCGAGTATCAAGGTTCATTGGAATTTGTTTTTAAGGGCAGGGTCCCCAAGTTCTACCCTTGTTATTTAACCCATAACTGGAGGGAAGGAACAGATTAATTCCTTTCCCAAGGGTACCATTGCTTAAGTGAATGCAGGGTATTCAACTGAAATTTGAACTTGGCTCACCGATTTCTCTTTCCAAGCTGATATTCACTGCACCACAATGCACATCCATCACTATACACTTACAGCACCTTCAAATGCTGGAAACCCGGATCAGTCAACATGTTCCTGCCTACATAAGATCCAGCAACCCCAAAAATTCTTTGAGGGCAACACAGTTTGTGCACAAGTCCACAATAGACCAGCACTTGCGGAACAGTCCAGATTGTGCTGAGGCATATAGAAACAGCTGATTTACAGTTTCTCACGGCTTGATCTGAAAATCACCTGTGTGTTCTTAAGGTAATTTGCATCAAGTCAAACAAACCAAATCTCTGTAAACTAAAAGAGAATTGTATGCATTCTTTTGTTCTATTTGATGCTATGTGGTTATTCATTTTTTTTATACCCTGTCAGAACCTTTATCTATTTTATTTGTAAATCTCTTTTGCAATAAATTATTTTTTTTAATTGTGTTCCAACTTTTGCCCTCCTTATTTAATATATCTCAATGAATAATCTTCTTTCCATTACATCAATCAACTTTGCCAACAGTACCTTCTGAAGAAGTGTTGACCAAAAAGATCCTAAAGGTTAAGACAAAAAAACAATGCCTTCTTGCCAAATGAATGGAGTGTTCATGTTCTGTGGTATCAAGTCCTTGTTTAAATACATGTATGTAAAACACAGAATTTTTTTTCTCAGAAAATAACTTCTATTAATGCTATTAACCTGGAGCTTGAGTTGAATGTAGTAAATACTGAAGACATACAATGTATAAGTAGCAAACAAAGAAACATTTACTTAAATTGAAATTTATTGGCACAGACATCAGCATTGAGATCAGATACCATACTGATAGCTTAATCTTCAAACTCAGGAGGCTTCAAGAAAAGCCATTTTTCAACATATTCATCAATAACTTTCTGTTTGTAAATAACACATCACTCAATAAGTCCTGCACTTGACTTATAGATGGCACCACTAATAAAAAATCTATATAATTTTAAGTACTAACCTTCAAATGGCTCATGACAAAATTTGGGCCCAATTGGATTATTAGTTTACAAATTACAGTTATTTAATTGAAGTTACTGTTGCAAATTTTCAAAACAATGGAAAAATCTGAATTTTGTGTTTTGATAAAGCATTGATTCTGATGAGAAAAATACTGTTCAAGCAAAGCAAGAGGAGTGTTATTTGTACTCTGATTTGACAGAAACAGTATTTAACAGTATTTGTACTGACTTTAAATGCAGTCATACAGACACAAATAATGCTGAATGCTCAGGTTACCTAAAATTGGTAATTCTCCCAGAAAACATAAAATAAATCCACAAATTCGTTTTGGCCAATCGTAAATTAAAGTTGCATAAGATAGCAGAGGAGTAGAACATATTGGAAGGCAGTGTACTCACTATTTTGCATAAACGTTTGTCAGTGAGAAAGCTGTGTTCAAAGTGGGTGCCACGTTTACTCACAGTCGATCAAAAACAACAATGCCGTGATGATTCAGGGCATTGTTTGCAACTGTTTCAATGCAACAAGGAGTTTTTTTGCATAAATATGTGACAATGGATGATACATGCATCTATCACTTCACTCCAGAGACAAATTGGCAGTCAGCTGAGTGGACAGCAGCAGGTGAAAGCCGTTCAAAGTGACCAAAAATGCAAACATCAGCAAGCAAGGTTTTGGCCTCCATATTTTGGGATGCACAAAGTATTTTGTTCATTAATTATCTTGAGAAAAAAAGAACTATCTAGCGAATATTATATAGCATTATTGGCACATTTGTAGGAAGAAAATTAAAAAAAAACAGCCACAAATGAAGAAGGAAAAGTGATCTTTCATCAAGACAATGCACTGTGTCACAAGTTGATCGCAATGATGGCAAAACTACATGAATTGCACATTGAATTGCTTCCACATCCGCCTTATTCTTCAGATCTGGCCCCCAGCGACTACTGGCTGTTTGCAGACCTCAAAAGAATGCTCCAGAGAAAGAGATTTGGCTCTAATGAAGAAGTGATATCGGAAATTGAGGCGTATAATGAGGATAAAGACAAATTGTTTTACAAAAAAGGCATTGAAATGTTAGAGAAGCGTTGAAATAAGTGTATCATCCTAGAAGGAAACTATGTTGATGAATAAAGTTGAATTTTGCCTAAAAGTTGTTTTATTACTTAAGCCAGGTTTTTATTGGGTGATGTGTTAACTGTACTTTTCTTAACTTTACCTCAGGAACTGATATCAAGTGAAGAGTTGAAAGGTTATTTAAAACCTGTAATAACTTTGACCAGATTCTCAGTGCAAAGAAGACCAAGACAATGCATCAGCCAGATCCAGGAACATTATATATTGAATCCAACATCTTCATTATGCTTATTAACAGGTCACCACTTAATGTGATGGGAAAGTTTATCTGCCTGCCAAACTGTCAGTTGATGACAAGGCAAATGTCAGACACACCAAAGCCACTACTACATTTGGTAGTAAGTCAGTCAGTCAAGTGCTATACATTATACATGCTTGGATGATCAAGTCTTGAAAGAGACATGACTAACTGGGCAGAAAATTTTCCTGCAGTAGATTGCCATTACTTTTTGCAGTAGACTGATTGCCAACCAAGGCTATATAACCCAATCTGTCCTACTATTTAACACATAACTGAAGGGAGAAGAAAAACATTTATACCTTTCACAAGGGTATTTGTGCATAAGTGAATGCAACGAATTCAACTGGAAGTTGAACTCAGCTCCCTGATTTCTCGTTTCAAGCCAATAGCAGCTACCCTACAGCAAATTTCCATTTGGGAGACTTTTCAAGAATGTGTGGAACATGGCTGTGTATCATGCATTGTTGACCAAAGTCATGGAAGGAAGCTAAATCTTTTTCATATCAGTTGCAAAAATATTCTTGGTATTAAGCAGTGAGAAAAGATTTCTGACACAGATGTGTTCTCTCAAGCTGAACCAACAAACATCTACATGATTTTAATGCAGTTATAGTTCTGCTGAGCAGGTGATATAGTTCATATCTTACATTATTGGCTAACAAAGAAACTGTTTGGTGCACTTTAAATATTCCCAAGGAGACCAGAAAAAGTGCTGAATGCATAAGTGACAGCCTTTAGCATCAATTATAAATAGCATTAGAGAAAAGAAAATTGTATGCAATAGTCTGCAAGGTCTCCAAGACGTGTGAGGCCAACAGAATAACTGCAGCTGGGCAATAAAGGCAGGCTATTAGATCTTTCAGCCACCAGCATTCCATATTTGCACTGCCAGAGACACTAACTGACCATCTGTGCCTTCATAAAACCTAGCCACCACAGGATGGTTCTCATCAGACGAACAGATAAATGTTTTTTTTTAATAAGACATAACAAAAACAACAATTATATGAATGTTTTAATTTAATAGAATATGGATGACATTTATTAGAGATTCCATCAAAGGCTCCAAGGCTAAAAAACAAAACAAATATATGTACTTTTAAATTACAGTCATGTTTTATTATGACTGGGAATAAATATTTCCCATGATCCCTCAGCCAACTCCCAGCTCTTCATTATTTCACTATCCTTATCTCTCTGTTTATGTCCAAAGTAGTAACAACCTGATTTGGGATATCACAAAGGAAAAGTCACAAAGCTTTCTCTACTTGAAAAACGATGCCATGCAATGAAAACATTCACTGGCTGGGAACAAACAATATCAGAATTTTATTACAAGAAGCTGATAAGAAAAAAAAAGAAGGGTATTTGAGAATGAGATGTATCTAAGATTAAAAATAAGTACAAGTAATATTTGAAATGAGCCAGCTAACTATTGTGTTAAGGCACTGCTTGCATAGTATAATTGCAAGACATTAATGTGGAACTCTTAGTGAGGATAAAAATACTGACCTATTATTGTCTGAGTTAATGAAAAAACCTAGCTATTGCTAAAAGAAATATATGATTTGATTATTTATGGCATATCAACTCCTTATGGGTCATTTAATGCTGAAATTTAATTTTCTTGCTATCTTAGGAATATATGAAACTTTTTCAGTTCAAGTCTGACGCTATGCCTGGAACACCCGCATAAGTAGGAAGTGTAATTTTATCTTGATTTTGTTTCTGTGGATAAAGTCTTTGGGTCAGGTCTTCTAAGTGGCATCAACTTGACTGAAAGGAAAAAAACAAATAAATACATAAATGAAAGAAAGCATTTGAGGGTCAAGTGCCAAAAAATCTGGACAGGGATGCTTTCCGGTTGCTAGTCTATATTAAAAATTACAGTTGGGATTGAAGAGATCAGATTTGGTTCACCTTTTGAAGAAGACAGTCTGTTTCTTTAGGTAGCTTTGATGCTGATTGTTCAAGTTGCCAGACACACATTATGATGTTGAGGTTGACAGAGAGTTGGTAGGAGGGGAAAATAAAAGAGAAGAGCTGATCTATTTAACTAACATGACAGAAGTTGACCTAAGCGTCACCTGCTTCCTCACTTAGGGAAACTCTGAACAAACATCAAGATGCTGAAAACAAAGAATGTTTCAATTTAATAGAATATGGATGACATTTATTAGAGATTCCATCAAAGGCTCCAAGGCTAAAAAACAAAACAAATGTATGTACTTTTAAATTACAGTCATGTTTTATTATGACTGGGAGTAAATATTTCCCATGATCCCTCAGCCAACTCACAGCTCTTCATTATTTCACTATCCTTATCTCTCTACGTCCAAAGTAGTAACAACCTGATTTGGGATATCACAAATTAGAGATTCCATCAAAGGCTCCAAGATGAGCCTTTGATAGAATATATTATAACAAGTAACTTAGTAAGTCAGGTTAGAGAGACATAACTCATGACTACCAAAAGAGGCATTGCACAAAAAATAAGAATGATATACTTCAGTGATCATAATAAAGGGTTTGGTTCAAAAGTGATCTTTCATCAAGACAATGCACTGTGTCACAAGTTGATCGCAATGATGGCAAAACTACATGAATTGCACATTGAATTGCTTCCACATCCACCTTATTCTTCAGATCTGGCCCCCAGCGACTACTGGCTGTTTGCAGACCTCAAAAGAATGCTCCAGAGAAAGAGATTTGGCTCTAATGAAGAAGTGATATCGGAAATTGAGGCGTATAATGAGGATAAAGACAAATTGTTTTACAAAAAAGGCATTGAAATGTTAGAGAAGCGTTGAAATAAGTGTATCATCCTAGAAGGAAACTATGTTGATGAATAAAGTTGAAATTCCTAGCACCTGAACAAGGCCGGAGCATACAATGGCCAAAACATCGTACAAATGGCAACCAAGATGAGGACAACAGTCTGAATAATGTAAATGATATAAACCTATTTACTTATCTGAACTAAGTCTCATTTTGGACCCTTATTTCTCACTACGGCATTAGTTTTCATCTGTCATTTTTTGTGAGCATACAGTGAGTGTGTCTCAGTGTTTTGTGTTTAACAACATAAACAAGAATGGGGTAGACATTGGCTGATCATGAAAGTGAAAAAATAAATAAGACTGATCATATTTGCAGAAATCCTTAGAACTACTGATCATAAGATCACCTGGGCAAATTGTTTTATTGGCAAATGTTTTGTACTCTGGTGAAACTTTAATTCTTTGACTCAAATGGTTGTGCTCACTTCAACATCCATGACTTATTTGACAAAATAAAGACCTGAATTTCATCCAGTTCTGTGCACCCATTTCCAGAATACTGCCCCAAAACACCAGGATCATATAAAATCTTTTCTGACCAATCAAAAAAAAGCCCACACGTTTTTTTTGCAGCAGTTTCTGAGCAGCTGACTGACTATAAAGTCAATGTGATTTCACCCATGAAGGAAGATTCAACCCAGTTGGTATTAATAATAAAACCTCATGGGTGGCAAGCTTAACTGAGCATGGCAGACAACATGACTGCTCAGGCCTTCAATAGTGATAATAAAGTTCTTCCATTGCCAGAGATGCCCTCAGATACTGATTAAACCAGAAGCAGCACAGACTAATCTTTGACTACTAAAATGTGATAATTTGTAGAATATTTATTTCCTTAGTCTATCTCAGTTGACCTTATATAGGTTTTGTATTTCTTCACATGCCTATCTCACTCAACTACATGTGTGTTGATTTTCTCCACATGTCTGTCACTTGACTATGTAAACATATTGATTTCTCTTCCATGAATATATATGACTTGGCCACATATACATGTTGAATTATGGCTATCTTGACTACTTGTGTTATACTCTAAACAAACTCTCAATCTCACATGACTGATGCAGACTACCCTGGAATGGGCAAACAATAAAAGCTTGTGAATAATTTATATTATTCGGACTATTGTCCTCATCTTGGTTGCCATTTGTATTATGTTGTATGCTCCGGCCTTCTTTGGGTGCTAAGAATTTCAAACTGAACCCTTTATTACAATCACTGGCGTATATCATAACAAGTAACTTAGTAAGTCGGGTTAGAGAGAGAGATAACTCATGACTACCAAAAGAGGCATTGCACAAAAAATGAGAATGATATATTCCAATGATTGTAATAAAGGGTTTGGTTCAAATTCGTAGTACCTGAAAAAGGATGAAGTGTACAATGGCCAAAACGTCATAAAAATGGCAACAAAGATGAGGACAACAGTCTGAATAATGTAAATAGTATAAACCTATTTACTTATCTGAACTATATCTTATTTAATTTGTTGTTATGTCACTTCTATCTTTTTGTTTTAACGACAAGGCTACTTTGACAAATGTATCAGCTGAAATTTAGAGATGCCCCAAAGATGAAGATATTAGCCAAAACAACTTGAGAATTGGTTATACCAGGCTTGTTGTGTAAAGTCTTTGACACCTGACTGGACAATTTTGCTTCTGTCATAACAAATTTTCAGAAGGAATTGCTATTTCCAAACAAACATGTGATGAAAACTTTCATTGCTGGATCAATAACCCTGGTCGTCAGAAATTTAAAGTTGAGTTTTAGTTGTGATATAATGATCAGGAAGTTAATAATAAAGAAATGACTGAGTGAAATGAGGAAAAAGAAAACCAAGAAAAAGGAAGTCATTTATTCAAAAATAATTTGACCTGGTCATATTTCAGAAAATCTTACATCTAGACTGAATTCTTTTGGTGTTTCAATTGTGACAAATTACCTGAAGCTAAATGAGCATGATGCTTCAGGTGTTTTGCATGCAAAAGGCTATTTGCAATGCAGAACAAATATGTAAGCCTTGCAATATCCTCGGTGGATGAATGTTGAGGATCGAGGACTTGCTTGAAGAAGCAGACAGCTTACTGCTAGCAGCTGCTAGGAGAAGCATGGAAGTGGTTTTGATCCATGGAGAATCATATCTCTATTGGAGTGAGTGACTCTTTCTGTTCTAAATGGCTAAACATTTTGTAACCGTAAATTCTACTCCAACAGCTTCTTTTCTCACGCTTCCCGCCTGTGGAACTCCCTTCCACAAGTCTGCTTTCCCGACAGTTACAATCTCCAGGTGTTTAAATGTAGGGTCAATAGACACCTCCTATCACACTAACTCCCAACTATTCTCAGAACACTCTCATCTACCCAACCCTCACTCTCAGTATCCTTACCCGCCTATCACCCACCCTCTGACATTTCCTATATTTAATCATCCTTTCTCCACTCTACATAGCCCCCTGCGCAGTAGTGGCAGTGACATGCCTTGCTCGGGGTGAAATGCTTAAAAAAAAAAAAAGTCTGTATCACAGAATTGATCTGCTCACAGGAACACTATGCTTAGGAAATTAGTTGAAACAATAAATCATTTTCTTTCATGAAAGAGGAATGAATTTAAGAAGAAAAAACTAAGAAAAATAAAGTAAATTGTTGCAGTGGTGGTGGGGCCAAGCAGAAAAGAATGAATAAGTAATAAAAAGAAGGATCTGCACTATAAAATAAAATAAATGAAGAAAAAATTAAAGAAAAAAAAGAAAAACTTTAAAAGGTCAGAAAGAAAAATTAAATGAAAATAAAGAAAAAGAATTAAGGAGGAAAAACAGATCGAGAGGAAAAAAGAGAAAAACTGAAAAAGAGAAGGAAGAATAAAGAAATAAGAAAGAGGAGAAACAATAAGGAATAAAGAAAGATGAAAAATAATAAGAAAAAAGAAAAAGAAAGAATATGGAAAAAAGAAAAAGGAGAAAAAATAAGAAATAAAGATGAGGAAGAATAAGAAAAAAAGGAAGAGGAAAAAGAATAGAGGAAAAACGGCAGTTAAAGAATAGGGAAATGCAGAGAATAATAAAAAAAGAAAAAATGAAAAATGAGAAAGAATAAACAAGAGAAAGAATAATAGAAAAACAAAGATGAAAAAACAAAGAAAAAGTAAAATTGAAAGAAAGAGGAGAAAAAAATAAGGAAAAAGAAAGAGAAAAAAAGAAATCAAGAAAGAGGAGAAAAATAAAAAATCAGCGAAGAGGAGAAAGAATAAGGAAGAAAGAGTAAAGAAAAAAGAAAGAGGAGAAAGAGTAAGGAAAAAAGAAAGAGGAGAAAGAGTAAGGAAAAAAGAAAGAGGAGAAAGAGTAAGGAAAAAAGAAAGAGGAGAAAGAGTAAGGAAAAAAGAAAGAGGAGAAAGAGTAAGGAAAAAAAGAAAGGAGGAGAAAGAGTAAAGGAAAAAAGAGGAGAAAGAAAGTAAAGAAAAAAGAAAGAGGAGAAAGAGTAAAGAAAAAAGAAAGAGGAGAAAGAGTAAGGAAAAAAGAAAGAGGAGAAAGAGTAAGGAAAAAGAAAGAGGAGAAAGAGTAAGGAAAAAAGAAAGAGGAGAAAGAGTAAAGAAAAAAGAAAGAGGAGAATAAGTAAGGGAAAAAGAGAATTACAATAGAGAACTTGAAAGTATGAAATAAAAGAAAAAAACATTTAAAATTAAGAAATGAACAGAAAAAGTGAGTAAAAGGGAAATGCCATGAAGACAGAAAATCATAAAGAAAAATGTGAGAAAGACGGACTACACAAGAAAAGAAAGAAGAAAACAATTAAGAAAGAAGAAAATATTAATCAAAGAAAGCATTAACTCTTTGGATGATGAGTGCAGGTGTGTAATAAATGTAACCTGCTGAGTAGAATAGCATTAACCATAATAGTTGGCCTTGGAATCAGTCGCCTGCATGATGCTGAAGTACATTTTCTGTAGTGAACAGAAGAAATCTATTTGCTTATTTAAAATGTACAAAATGTTTGCCAAGATGCAAGTTGACTGCTGGTGGGGAAAAAAAAAAAAAAAAAGCAGGAAAGCAAATTTACAATAAATCTGGCTTGCATATATTCTTGGAGGGAAATAGGCAGGATTTAAAACCATTTGTCATTGAACAGGGAAATTGGTTTTGTTTAGCTTGTAATTAACAACTTCCAAAGAGAGATTCTCATAACGAATAAATAAAACTTTTATTTTAGAAAATGGGATAAAAAATATTCTTTCTCACTTGGAATGAAACGGAATCTATTTTTTCTCCTCCTTTAATCTAGTGGGTTTGTTTTAACAAGATTTAATTAGAGAAATTCAATTAATTCAACTTTATCCTCGACTTGAGAATAAATTACATAATTCTATGGAAATTAGGTCTTAAGTGTTCGCTAGAAAGAGAAAATTGATTCCTGAAGAAAATAATATGATTTAAAAAATATTTTTCAGAGACAAATTATTTATTTACCTTAATTTTTTGCTTCACTTATTTTTAGTAATATTTATTTCCTTGATCAAATATGTTGCTTACAAAAATAGATGTGCCTACACAGGTAACATTATTTACTAAGGCTGCTGTTATGAAGGTCATTTTTAAATAATCATTTCTATATGACAATAGCTTAGCTGATTAATACTTGTCTTTTTCTATTTTATCTCTTCAATCAGAATATTGAAATGAGCTGGTTGTATGTTATTTTATGATTAGGTTTCATGTCAGGCATTTTATGAATAAGGTCTCATGTATGGCATGTTATAATCAGGACTCATGTTAGGTGATGTGCATTGTGGTGCAGTGGATATCGGCTTGGAACAAAAAATCGGGGAGCCAAATTCGAATTCCAGCCGAATTCATTGCATTCACTTACACGCAAATACCCTTGGAAAAGGTATTAATCCATCTATTCCTTCCAGTTATGGGTTAAATAAAAGGACAGATTGGGTTCTATAGCCTTGGTTGGCAACCAGTCTACCACAGAAAGTAATGGCAACCTACTGCGGAATAATCTTCTGCTCAGTCAGTCATGTCTGTTTCGAGACATGATCGCATAAGCATGTATCATGTATGGCACTTAACTAACATGTTAGGCATGCTATAAAAAAGACTCATGTTAAGCATGTTATGATCAGGTCTCATCTTAGGCATTTAGTATCAAGTCCCATGTTAGGCATATTATAATTAGATCTCATGTGAAGCATGTTCTGAACAAGTCTAATGTGAGGCATGTTATGATTAGGTCTCATGTGATGTGCATGAAAAATGTGAGGCACTTTATGAAAAAGTCTTATTGGAGGCATGTTATGGTAATGTCACATGTAAGGTATGTTTCGAAAGTTGGCACTGAAATGCAATTCCAGTTGATGTATGTGTGGTGTAATGGTTTGGGATAGAAATGAGAATCCTGGCCAAGATTATTGCATTTGCTTTCACTCAAAGAGTTTTGTGAAAGCTATGAATCCATCTCTTCTGTAAGTTAAATAGAATGGCTTCTCTGAGCTCTCTTGACATTTCTGGGAACCAGTCTAGAAGAAGGACTCAAAAACCAGCATTAAGAAAGATAGGCTTCATCAGGCAATCTTGCCATAGACACACTGCTGCTGTTATGGATACAGTACATGTGGTGCCCCCTGTGATTCTAATGGGCTATGGGACACGACACTTACTGCAACCTGCATTTTCAACAGTCAGTCAGTCTGTTAATTGTCATATGTGATACACGCTTGGGTGATCATGTCTCGAAAGAGACATGACTGACTGGGTAGAAGATTATCCCATAATAGGTTGCCATTACTTTCTGCGGTAGACTGGTTGTCAACTAAGGCTATAGAACCCAATCTGCCCTGTTATTTAACCCATAGCTGGAGGGAAGAGATGGATTAATACCTTTCCTAAGAGTATTTGCACATAAATGAATGCAAGGAATTCAACTTGGAATTTGAACTTGGCTCCCCAATTTCTCATTCCGAGCCGATATCCATCACACAACAATGTATATCAATGGTGCCTGAACCAAAACAGATATGAGTTTGAACACTTGAAATAACTTCAAATGATTTTATCTTTGAGCAATTGTTATATACTCCTGAGTATATATATATCACTTCGATGAAGAATAGGTAGGACCCAAAACTGAGAATCTTCTTAAGACAGACATAAAAATAATAAATTTTTATTCTTCTCCCTTCACTGAAATGTATTGTAGTGTCAGTGTTTCGTTGGCAGTTTGCACACACAGAGTTGACAACTCAAATTCGCAACTGATCAAGTCAACTTAAAAAACTCAAAATGATCTCTGTGTCAGCTGAAGTCACTTATAAAGCTATCCCCACTGCCACTTGCAGGCTTCGATGAACTGCAAAGCATGCTGGGATATCGACCCTTTTTGACCTTGCCAGTTATAATAAAAATTCTAAATCCAAATGTGTTGCACCCAGTTGACATTTTCAACAATAACCATTTTTCAATCCCTAAGGCATTTGTGTTGCTAAGTGCAAATGCACTGCATGGCAAAAAAACTAAACAGCCTAATGATTAACAACACAATTTGAATCATGAGACTTGTATACATGTTATAGACATTGTGTTAATAATAAATATTCAAGGCTTATATGCACTTTTAGAGATGTCCTCTTAAAATACCAACCATATAAAATATGAAAATTAAAAATATTGCAATTTCCACAGGTCAGTGTACATCTGAAAAGCAAGAAGAATTCAATGTGATGCATATATAATTATATAGATATATTGACCTACCTGTAATTGTGTGTATGTCAGTGACAAACTCCACTGATAAATTCACATCAAGAGAATTTTTCTCAAACAGCTCTCGTAGCTGTGTTTTTCGTCTGGCTGAACCACAAAGTCTATAAATGCCAACGACTTCGAGTCCCCGGTTTTCAATCTCCTCAATGCATTTTTTCACGATCAATGGAACGTTAGATCCAGAATTTTCACGTTTAATAACAACTTCCAAGTCAGTTCCAAATAAGGCAGACTTCTTTGTCGATGGCAGTCGCTGTAAGGACACAGCCGGCTTCTTGTAAAGCAATTCTACATAAAGAACCCCCTTCGGCTCCACCTTGAGTGCTATGTGTTTTGTTTCTCCACTAACAATATAATTTGGTAAAACTATAGATCCATGAAAACAGAGCCTATGTTTAAAGTTTGGATCCCAGTTGTAAATCAAAAAGGAAACCTCCTTGGCATCTTCCAGTTCGACATCAAACGCTTCATCCCAGTCAAAGTTCACTGCTCCTGTTCTTATCATTGTCCTCGCTTTGTTGATTGAGTCCACAGCAACCACGCAGTATAAATCTCTTAGGGTAGTTCTAGAAGATTTCAAACCCTGGCCAGAGAGCACATGTATTCCAAGCATACCGTCAAGGCCAGTGACCTTTTGCACCTCAACCTTCTTCTTCATATCACTTCTATAAGATTCATAATCACCATAGTGTATTTGCAACGGCTTTTTATACAATTGTAAATCCCTGAAACGTGACGCTGGGCGAGTCACCGCTCTGCCATTGGCATCGAACCGCTTAGCCCGGTCAACAGGGCTACCCAGTGTCGAAGAGGCACCAGCTGTGCAGACCGGCTTGCCACTTTTGACTACCGATGGCAGTGTGCTTCCGCCCTTCTGTCCAGCCGCTGCAGCAGCAACAGCAAGTGGGTCATCCATTTGATATGTCCTGTATGTGAGCAGGGAGTCCGTACTGTGCTTACGTACCATCTGAGAGCGCTGCGGGGTCTGGGTAGCAGCGGCCTTACGGGTGGGTCCAGGGGACCCCTTCACTGCAGCCCAAGTCCAGTCGTAATAGTCGTCAGACGGGCAAGAGTCGGGTGTGGTCACAGATGACCTTGACCCTGACATAGGACCTTGACCTGTAAAGACAAAAAATGAGGAAAGATTAAGCATGGAAAGAAATAAAGAAGAAAAATACTCATCACCTATACAGATGAGTTTTTCGAGGGGCAATTCAAAAAGTTTCTGTAAAAATTAAGTACAAACATTTTAAGGCAAAAGCATTATTTCTGCACATAAGTTTAATTAATGCCAGGGTACATCCCTAAGCAATGATACCTGCCTGAAAATATATAAAATATCTGATAAACTGACAAGAATTTGACCATATCAAAGTCCCTTTTTAGATATTTACTGGCTTAAAAATGGGTACCTTTTAAAACAATTATGTAGCTGAGTTGATTAATTTGATTTGTTTAATGACCTCCTTTATGGATCATTTAAGGCGGAAATTTTATTTCTGGAGAGTTTTGAAATAATAAAATATGATATATGTTATTATGCTTTCACAATTGAATATATAGTAGATGATATTAAGCTTTTGTGCACGTACAATTTTGTATTGACATAATTACTTAGTGGCAGGGATATGAGTCTTATGTGTAGTTTTGCTGATGTTGTATGTTGGAATACAGTTTGATTTCACTAAAAATTATGGGATTATATGAACTGATGTCATGAAAGAATACTCTTATTGTTTGGTTGATTTTTAGCAGCATATCATGGATATCTATGGATTATTTAATACTGAAATCTAAATATTTTGAACACAATTTTATGGCTTCAACTGAAGATACTTTGAACACAATTGTATGAGAAATTACAGATAAAATGTATTGTTGATCATTTTGCTACAGAGTTTATTGATGGTAATTATATAAATATGTAAGTAATTTTCTTTTATATAAAAATGTATTGTTGGTATTTTTGCTATAAAAATGTTTTATATTTTCATATATACTTTCATAGTGTTTTTTTTTTTGGGTGGGGGTTCACTCTTTGTCCATAGGTGGGACCCTAACAGGTGCTACCACCTTGAGTCAGGGAACAAGAGTAATTAAGAGATGGTTCCATGCTCCCCAAAAGTTCTAATCACTTGATTAGAGACCTTGCTGCTGAATGTAGTATATTTTTATATATATATATATATATATATATATATATATATATATATATATAAAATAAGGAAAATTCAGGTGTTTAATAAAAATTGTATGGCAGATTTGCCATCAAGATTCTTGCAACTTTCCCTTGTTTGATGAGAAGAAAGGGTGAAAAGAATTCTCTGTTGAAGAATTCCTTTGCTAAATATTTACCTAATTTTCTCAAAACACATTTGTAATGCTTTCATTTTCTCCTCTAAAAGATCAACTAGCAAATTTTAAAAAAAAATTATTTTATTCCAAGTAAGCCTACAAAACCACTAAAACAAAAAGGTTACTAAGTGCTAGAGAATACAAGAAAAATGACAATAAAAGAACAGGAATCAAAAAGTCAAAAGACAATTTTTTTTTTATAATCATGTTGCCCCAAGCAAAGCATTTTACTGCCACTGTTGTGCAGGAGGTTACATAGGAGTAATGTTGAGGAGTGAGAGGTTGCAGGGGGTGCCAGGAAGAGAGTAGGAGAGGGAAGAGAGTACTGATGAGAGTGGGGTGGATGTAGAAAAGCATGAGAGAGAAGATGTAAGTTAGTGAGACAGGAGATGACTATTGACTTTACATTTAAATTCTTGGAGATTGTAACTGTCAGGAAAGCAAGTATGCGGAAGAGAATTCCACAGGTGGGAAGTGTGAGAAAAGAATCTGCTGGAGTAGAATTTGCGTTTACTATTTATTGGTTTCACAGTAAAAGGATGGGACCTAGTTGCTAATCTTGTCGCTCGAGGAAATTCCTATATAGGGGGTACCAGTGAGATGTTCATCAGAGTAGAAGCCGTGAAAGTATTTGTAGAAGAGACACAGGGAAGTCACACTGTGTCGGTTGACACAATATTTAAATTTTTTGACTAAGAAGCAAGAGGCTAGATGAGTGTTTCACAAGCAAGTTGTGCCAAAGAAGAAACTATTAGCGTCGAACTTATGATTACATCTAGTCATTTCAACTGTAAAATGATTAGACCTTACTGCCAATCTAGTACTATTCTTACATTAATAAAGTGTAAGTAACCTTAGCATTTCAGAAAATTATCACTATAACCATTCCTCATGTACAGATTGTTTTCGTTTTTCCACCCTTAGGCAGTAGTTGTGTTGATTAAACTTGTCTTCAGGATCATACTGATAACACCAAGTTTCATCTCAGTTACACTTCACTTAAAAAAGCCTCCATAATTTTGATTCCATTTGTTTAAAATTTCAGTTGAATCTGGACTGATCAGATCTGCTGGAAGCACAACAGATTTTATACCCAATGAGCAGAAAGTTTACTAAAATTGAATTTGTCAGATAAAAATAAAAATTTCTAGGATGCTACTTATTATTTCTGCTGTGAATCATCCATTATTCTCAATTAAATCTTGAAAGGCATTGATTGTTTTCATGACAAACTGATGTTGATGGTCTGCCAATTTGCTTATCATGCTCAATTCTGTCTCAATGATGTCCTTAGTCTGACATTTTACCATAAATTTGATGTTATTGAGTTATCTGGAAAGTTTATGCTGATTTGTAAGGGAAATTAAAACACAAAACAAAATTATACCACTAAATATTATTTCAACTAAATATGAACCATTTCATTGCACAATCTTTCTCCATTTTTCCTTCAACTTGAAAATTCTGTCTTCCCAGAATTTTGGTGATTTCTCAGCAAAGAATTCATTTTTTTTTATATCTTCTAAAGAATTAAAATTTTTATCATTGAAATTATTTTGAAAAAACCTGCATAAATAAATATTCTGAAGGAGCAATGACTGGTGTATATAGTGAGTGGGGTAATATATCCCAGCCAAGCTGCAACAACTTTTTCTGGGTCACCAAAGAAATGTAATATCTGGCATTCTCCTGATAGAAAACAATGCCTTTCCTGTTCACCAATTCTGGGTGTTTTCTATAAATTGTTGCCTTTAATTAGTCCAGTTGTGAGCAATACAATTTAGAATCAATTGACTGGCTACTTGACAGAAGCTCACAGCACAGGATTTCTTTCCAGCCCCACCAAATGCACAGCATGACAAACTCGCTCTCCCATAGACTTACATGTCACCTTTCTGATCAGAGTAAAATTAAACAACATTTCTCAGAAAAACATAAACATGTAGGTAATATCAGACAGATTTTAGTCAACAATACAATAATCCTTACTCATACACACAGTAAAAGAACCTTTAAGTATTGGAGGCCATCTACATTAAATCCAAACAACCCACACTTAATAAAATCACTTTTAAATCTAGTCATATCACATTACAATGCATTTGAATACATGGTTCTGTTGTCATTTCATGCTATCACGTGGTGTGACGTCATAGAATCGCATTGCAAATTTACGAACTGTGTTTGTTATTTTGGTAACTATTGCCATTGTCTAGCGGAGTTTTATGTCAACACAAAATAAAATCGTTGCTGATGGTGGATGTTATTGTGTTATTGTCTTAATAACCTCTCTGAAGATGGCTCATGTGAGCCGAAAGCTTAGAACCAAATTAATAAAATATTATCCAAATGTCGGAAAAGTTTTATCTTTATTTTCAATTGAAATAAAGCCAAAATACAATATTTAGAACAGCTCATGATTAAACATAATAGACATTCATTGTCTCTTATATTTAACAGTATATGTTTAGCATGACATTTGAAGGATGAAGAGCTGTGTTTGGTGGTGGGAGAATTGGTTCATGTTGCTTACCTCTGAATCTTTTGCTGAACATTGTTGTAAACAATCCATTTCTTATCAACTTCACAATCTACTTAAAAATAGGTGTATTTTCATTGGGTTTATACAGAAAATCTGTGAGTGTCTTTAATCTGGACAACAGAAACATTTTGGCTCCACTCTGCAAGTGTTAATTAACTGAATGTTTAAACTGAATGGGAGGATAAAAGTGAAACCAAAGATTTCAATAATGTCATTGTAGGTCATTCTAAGTAACTTGTGAATCTTCAATGGCATACTTTTGGGTCGTAAAAGGAATCAGATTTCATTTTTCTATATTTGAAGAGACACGTTTCATTATGAGATTGACCGCGGGCAAGTAAAGCAATAAACTTTAATTGCTCAATTAAGTTTTTAATTGAATGAGGCGATAGAGCAAGTGAAACCTCAAAGGCTGATTGTGACTGCTTCACCATCATGCTGTTGCTCACCATACCATACCCTGAGCATCCAGCAGTTCCTGGCTGAGAAGAACATTGCCGTACTGGAACAATTCACCTAATCTATGTAACTTTTTTCTTTTTACCAAGTTCAAGGGTATCATCAAGGGAACCCATTTTGAAGGTGCGGAGGTAATCAAGAAGGCCGTAATGATAGACATGAAGGACATCCAAGAAGAATCCTTCCAGCAGTGTATAGAAGCAATGCAGAGAAGGATGAAAAAATGCCTTAGACTCCAGGGAGATTACATTTGTTCTTTGAGGAGTATTAGTACTGATATCTCACTATCTTTCTCTAAATGTATATATAAAAATACTTACATTTGTCTTGACAATGTCCCTCAGAGGACAAAATGCATTGTCTAAAATGTTTTCCTTTTGTTTTTTTCCATTATATTTATAAAAATGAAAATAATTTTTAACCAGTTACTGGTCAGAATTTAATTAGACCAGTAGACGGTTGTATTAAAAACTGCTCAATACATATATATACTGTAGAGCTTTTAAATATTTTAATTCAGAATTCAGCCAATTACACAACCTTTTGGTATTTTCAGGCATTTTATATTAACTGATTTTCCAACGTTTTTTCAAATGCATAACAGGAACTTTCAGAATGCATGACTGGAAGTTTAAAATAAAGGAGAAGCTGGTCAAGAACTGTAAACCATATCTGCATTTGTATGATCCTAAAATATATTCACTGAGGTGTTTACTTTGGGCATTTCATTTAACAACCTTTCTCATTCTGGAAATGATACTATAGGTAACTTGTCTTCTTAGCACAATCTTCAGATATAACTAACATTATAAGGTCTGGCCTTTTTTAACTTGCTCCAAGTTACATAAGGTTCTTTGCCATTTTTTTCTTTTCATTTCCACACATGATTGACTATTTTTGGTACAATTTTTAAGGCTTTCAAGCTTGAACATAGACTTGTGATTATAGCAATGTTTTTTTCAAATTTCCTTCAGTACATCCTATGTATATTTTTCTCTGACCATCTGTGTCTTGTACCTCTACCTTGTAAATAACTCTGTCAAGTGGGCATTTATTTTTCTCTCTGCAGTACATTTTTTATTAATGATATTATACTGCATGTAATTTTTTAAATTACAGTTTTTTAGGGAAATGTCTATTAAATAAGGATGTCTATTAAATAAGGATGTGCGTTGTGGTACAGTGGATATCAGCTCGGAACGAGAAACCGGGGAGCCGGGTTCGAATTCCAGTTGAATCCATTGTATTCACTTACGCGCAAATACCCTTGGGAAAGGTATCAATCCATCTCTTCCTTCCAGTTATGGGTTAAATAACAGGACAGATTGGGTTCTATAGCCTTGGTCGGCAACCAGTCTACCACAGAAAGCAATGGCAACCTACTGCGGGATAATCTTCTGCCCAGTCAGTCATGTCTCTTTCGAGACATGATCGCCCAAGCGTGTATCACGTATGGCACTTAACTGACTGACTGACTATTAAATAATTCGAAAAATATTTGCCCTATTTTGGACTTTACTTCTGAATTAAAAAGTGGGTTGAACCAAATAATATTTTGATTCCTCTCATTATTCTACATTTGCTTAATTATTTGAGGTGTATATTGTAATTTATTTTATGGCCATTTTCATTTAAAGCCCTTTCATTATCTTTTTTTCTGTCATTGAAAATTGTTTTGTGAAAGGAATTTTAGATATCTATGTTCTATTTCTTTAAGGATAGGTATGATTATGTTAACAGTGTGGTTGGATCCAGTATTCATATACCTTTTAAATTTGTATTGGATTTTATATATGGGGAGACACTGCCAGTTTGCAGATTAAATTCTACTCTAAATATTAGAAAAATGTTTTATTAATTTCGACTACTATTTCAAAATCAAGGTTCTTGAAGAGTCTGAAAACCAATTTTCTTATCTTGTCATTTGATCTTCTGTCATTCCACATTCAAGATATTCTTCTGCCGGACGCTCATGGCCTAGGGGTAGAATTGCTGACTGACGCTGATTCGGTCGGGTTTCAATCCTGGGTTAGGAAGCCGTACTGATGAGTGAAACAGATCTGTCTGTGGATGACTATAGTGTATGTATATATATATATATATATATCTTAGTGGATACTCATATTTTAGTAGATGCTCTGTTTATTTATTAAATGGTATTTATTTTTGTTGACTATCCTGAATATTCGAGAAATGGCAGATTTGATAGAGCCTATCAATGGCCAAGCAAAAGGGAACACAGATTTGAATTACAAAGTTTGATACAGTATTGATTTTCCCTTAGTTTTTTTTCCAGTTTCTATAATGATCTTGCAATGGATGAATATTTTAAATGTAGGGGAAAAACTTATGTCTGTTAAAGTGTTCGTGCCATGTGTTATAAAAAACACTAGATGTTTATTATGAATGTAAGTATATGCAAGCAAAAATAATAATGTCAAGTGTATTTAATGATCTTACTAAACTAAATGTTGACAACAGAATAAAATTTTAAACACCCAAATGGTTTTCACATATTTCAACTTTTTATATATATATATATATATATATATATATATATACATCACTCATTCAGTAATGAATTAGAGCACTCTGGTTACTGGCATATGATACATCATATGCTAAAAGTCTGCCTCCTTCAACCAAGCACCCATAGCTCAGAGGTAGAATTGCCAACTGACGCCAATTCGGTCAGGTTTCAATCCTTGGTTAAAAGCAATCTAACCCTACTGATGAGCTGTGATACAGCAAAACAGATCTGTCTGCGGATGATTATATATATATATACACACACACACACACACACACACACACACACACACACACACACAAAAGTGGGCCCATGCTGTCAAAAATGAGAGCAAAATATTTATACCGATATGCCGTCTAAAAAGATGGCAATATACATATTGACGTACCTATTGTTGAGTATCTTACATTAAGACACAAGAAAAAAGAATTCAAGCCTGTGAGTGTAACAGGAAGGAAATACATTATATATATATATATATTTTAATCCAAGCGGAAAAAGCAGGAAGGTAAATTCCAAAAACCCGATCCTAATTAATATTAAAATATATTTTAATATTAAAAAATATATAATGTTATTGTAATAGAGAGGACATATATATTCTTTGCTGCTCAAAGACATAATTATTGCAAAAAATGAAATAATGTTAAAGAGTGTACTTGTGGCAAAAGCTTTCATAACTGGTAGTAAAGAGAATGAACTTAACCGATGCTGCCTCGTTATTGTCTCTCTCTTGCCGTGAGTGTGACAAGAGAGAAATGTACATATATGAATATGCAAATAAATACACAATGAAGAGGATAGAGTGCATCAAAAAAATCTATAGTC
Source organism: Ascarosepion bandense (assembly GCA_037127315.1). NCBI lineage: Eukaryota > Metazoa > Mollusca > Cephalopoda > Sepiida > Sepiidae > Ascarosepion > Ascarosepion bandense. The sequence continues at coordinate 75,059 of JBBBDQ010002952.1, read as the reverse complement.
TGACCTGTTATAGCTGAATTGTTATTAATGACTTTTACTGAATGATGTTCAGTTTCCATGATTAAAATTCACTGTATTAAATGCATTAACATGACAGATGCTGGAAATCTTTTTGCTTTAAGTATATGTTTTTCTCATCAGAGTGTTGACATATCTTTTAAAATACATACACATAAAATCATTAAGTGTAAAAGTGAAGCACGGATGACTAAGACATAAAGACATAAAATTGATTGATATGTTTTTTATGGCTTATCGACCTTTTGTAGGTTATTTAAACCTGAAGCATAGTTTGGATTGTAAGAATAATTCTCTTTTTGTGAGTGAACATTGATAACTTTTTAACAATAAAAATGATTTTTCGAGATGTAAATCATACTATTTAACCCATAGCTAGTGAAAAAAAATAGATTTATACTTTTCACAAAGATTTTTGCATGGAAGTAACTAACAACCTCAACTGGAATTCGACCTGAGCTCTTTAATTTCTTATCCTAAGTTGCTAATTTTTATATATTTTTTTCTTCATCAGGTTGCTGACATATTTTTTTTAAATGCACACACATAAAATCACTGAGTGTAAAAGTGATGCATGGATGACTAAGACATAAAGACATAAAATTGATTGATATGTTTTTTATGGCTTATCGACCTTTTGTAGGTTATTTAAACCTGAAGCATATTTTGGTTTGTAAGAGTAATTCTCTTTTTGTGAGTGAATATTTGATAATTTTTTGAGAATAAAAATGATTTTGCAAGATGTAAATCATACTATTTAACCCATAGTTAGTAAAGAAAAAATAGATTCATACTTTTCACAAACGTTTTTTTTAAATACACACACACATAAAATCATTGCATGTAAAAGGAAAGCATGGATGACTAAGATAGAGAAAAACAGAATTGATTGATATGTTTTTTTATGGTTTATCGACCCAAGGATATTTGCTTGTAAATGTCTAGCAAACACAACTGGAACTTGAACTCAGCTTTCAGATTTCTCATTCCAAACTTCTGTTTTTTATACAGCACATACATCCATGAAAGACACAGAAAAGTTAAGCAGAAAGCTATATAAATACATACAACTGTATAATAATATTGCTCCCATTGGAAATAATAATTATAACAAAAAGAGAAATATTGCAAAAATTGTGAAAAGAAACAAATCATAGAAAAACAACAGTTTTATTACTGTGGTTTTAGCAGTGAAAGGTCGGATAAATTTGAAAATAAAAACTTATAAGGACATTTTTACTAGCAAGTTTTCCCGGTGACCTAAGAGTTCATGGGGACTGCTTTCATCACAAGTAAGTCAGTTAAATGCCATAAGTGATACACACTTGGGTGATCATGTCATGAAAGAGACATGACTAACTGGGCAGAAGATTTTCCCACATCACAAGTACACAACCTATTTTACAAGTTTGCTAGATATACATATAATCTGTCACTTTTATTTTACCACAAAACAAATTAAATATTATCTCTATATAAACAATATTTCTAAACTTTTTTCCTAGAATTGACTTTATAGATACTCTGATTTTTTTCCATGTGCGTTGCGGTGCAGTGGATATCGGCTCGGAATGAGAGATTGGGAAGCCGAGTTCGAATTCCAGTTGAATTCATTGCATTCACTTACGCGCAAATGCTCTTGGGAAAAGTATTAATCCATTTCTCCCTTCCAGTTATGGGTTAAATAACAGGACAGATTGGGTTCTATAGCCTTGGTTGGCAACCAGTCTATTGCAGAAAGCAATGGCAAACTACTGCGGGATAATCTTCTGCCCAGTCAGTCATGTCTGTTTTGAGACATGATTGCCCAAGCATGTATCACGTATGGCACATAACTGACACTTGATATCTTCTTGAAGATGATGCAGATATAACTGATAGAGTCTCCCATCATCTTCAACATATGATGTATAACAGTTAAGTTATTGGAACTACACAGCCAGACAACCCACTCATGATTTGATTATAGTGGTGAAAGCATTCAGCTAATTTATCTATTATACCACCCACACAACACATAGGTGCATGTATAATATACTGTAAAGTTATTTGCTTGACCAAGAAGGGATTGAAAATAAAAATATTCTAGGTCATTTGCTCAGAATTTAAAAAGTGGGTCAAGACCATGAACATTTCAGCACCCCCTTGGGTGCATGTATGTATACAGATTTGGCCATTTTTATTGCACTAGTATATATATGAGTTGAATATATGGATTGAAATCCGACATGATGAATAGAATAAGTAAAGAACAAGTAGGGAAAATGTAAAACATCTTTTAAAAATCCACAGAGTATGTTGATTGAGGTTTGATTTTATTGGTCAGATATGTGTCACGTGTAATAAAGCAATGGATGAATATTTTAAATGTAAAGGAAAACTTATGTCTGTTAAAATGTGTGCGCTATGTTTAATAAAAAACACTAAATGTTTTTTTAGAAATGTAAGTATATGCATGCAAAAATAATTAAGAGTGTCTATATGTCAGTAACGTTAGTATGTATGTGAATGATAAAACGAAATACATTTCTGTTCAAAATTGTAGCAAAATAATGTATAAACGTGTCAAATGATAAAAAATGTTTTTTAAATGAAACGTGAAAATCACGTATGAATGTGTGTCAATGAGAGAATCATGTATGAATATGTGTATTTATGAGTGAGTAAAGTTAGTATGCATATGAATGATAAAATGAAATACATTTCCATTTAAAATTTTAGTAAAATGTCTACAAGTATTAAGCAAACTTTTTATAAATAAATAAATTTTGAAAATAAGTTGTTAACATTTAGAATCTGTCAATGAAATAATATGTATTAAAATACTAAATATCTATGTATTACAATATCATAATTAAGTAATATATAGAAAATATACGTATGTATGTGTGTGTGTGTATATATATCAGATGACCTGAAGAATGTATTCAAGCATGAAACAGTGTGTGATCATAATATTGATCCCAGTGTGTGCTCATATATGATTTACTATCTCTGAATTTAGCACTTTTACCTATAAATATGTGCGTTGTGGTACTATGGATATTGGCTTGGAATGACAAACGGGGAGCGGAGTTCAAATTCCAGTTGAATTCCTTGCATTCACTTATGCACAAATACCCTTGGGAAAGGTATTAATTCATTTCTTCCCTCCAGTTATGAGTTAAATAATAGGACAGATTGGGTTCTATTGCTTTGGCTGGCAACCAGTCTACCACAGAAAGTAATGGCAACCTACTGTGGGATAATCTTCTGCGCAGTCAGTCATGTCTGTTTCGAGACATGATCACCCAAAGTGTATATCACGTATGGCACTTAACTGACTGACGCATAAATATAACATATCTTAAAACTATATTTTATCATATATTTATATGGCATATATATTTATATGGCATATATATTTATATGGCATATATATTTATATGGCATATATATTTAACCATTGTTTTACTACACATGACCTGTATATTATTATGCACACATATATATCAATGAACAAGCAATCCCATACATACACTTACAAAAATTGTCTATATACATTTAAAAATAAATGTCTATTGCTTTCTTACACATGACACATATCTGATCAATAAGAATCAACCCCAAACAACATTCCATTATACTGTTTCTTTGTCAAAATTTTTTTTCAGTTTTTCATTTCTCTTCTTTGATTATATCTCTGAAGAAGCTTTAATAAAAGTAAATTCTGTTAAATTGAAAATCTTTTCCTACCTTGTTCTTTATTCTATCATATATATATATAAGTAATGGTTACTAATGGAAGTACATTCCACATTTAGATATTTACTTTTAAAAAGTGCTCAATAAAAAAAGTAGAGCATAGATATATGGTAATTATGATAATAATAATAGCATACTGCAACTCAGCTATAAAGTTTCAGTGTTAAAACACCATCATGAGGCACTAAAGTGTGGTTAATTTACTTGGTAAGATAAGAAAATTTTAAAAAATAATTAAAAATAAAAAGTTGAAAAAATAAAAACATAAGAATAAAGAGTTCACCCAAAAACATTGAAACACTACTGTCTATGAATCTTACACACACCATTCTTTAAAATGTCATAACCTCCCAACCCCACTTAATACATTACCATCATGCCTTAAATGACATGTTGAAAATGGCTATTTCCCCACTAAGTTTTATCTGAATTTACAGATAAATAAACATAATATGAATATCCAACTCTTGTCAAATCAGTCAGGTTTCAGTCCCACCTTGAGGAAAAATGGTTAATCTAGCTGCACTGAAGAGCAGTGATACAGCAAAGTAGGCCTGTCTGTGGATGGTTTATATATAGTTATTTAATTATTTAGTTTTTGGTCATAATTAAATTAGACCACTACACAGCTGTATAAAAAGTTTTCAATACAATTATATTGTAGAACTTTTGAATATTTTTCATTTGTAAATGAGTTATTATGCAACTCAGGTTGGAAAAATATATACACACACTCATACACTCATACACAGAAGGTGTGATTGCTAAATTATTACCAGTTTATATTTTTCATTTTGTGAATGTGCATTGTTTGTTTTCGATTTTGTTGACTGCACAGTATAGTAGGATTAGTTGGGCACTGTCTGCAAGAAAAAGAGCACCATGATGCAATTTGCTCCGTCAGAAATTTAGAAAAGGCATACTGTATTGCTTGGCATTCATGCTGGAAGTTCCAATCTGAACATTTCAGTGTGTTTTGGGGTCAAGTTGAAGACCGTGCAGAAAATTCAGAAAGAGTTGGATGAGTCTCATGATGATTATGAAGGTACAGCAGTACAGAAAACTCAATCTGATCATTCTGATAAAAGACCTTCCAAATTTGTCAGACTCAACAATGAGGCCTACATCAAGTGCTTTGAGATGGCTGCTGAAACAGGAGAATGTAGCCATGGCTGTCAGATTTCTGCAACCAGATTTGATTATTATATGTGGAATTGAAAGACAAAAGAAGGAGATTATTCATTGCTTATACTGATCATTTTCTGTTCATATATCTCTGTTCTTGCCAATTATGACTTGATGTTGTAAGCAGTAGATGATCTCCCTTCTTTACACTGTATAGGCAGTGAGAGGTATTGTCTGGTGAATGTTGGCTTATGGGATATCAATGTCTTGAACACATGCTCTGTTTGAGATATTAATACATCAAGGTATGCTAGTTTGTTGTTATTTTCTTTCTTCTTTGTGAACTTTATTGATGATCTTATTGAGTTCACATGGTCTAGTGTGGAAGACTTAAAAGCAGGATTATTGCTAAAGAGCAAGAACAAAGGAAGAGTAATCAGGAGAACAGCAGATAGCAATTGACATTGAATTTAAATTTTTGCAGATTAAAGTTGGCTGGAAAGCATGGAGCTGGAAGAGAGTTCCACAAGTGAGAAGTGTGAAAAATGAAACTGTTAGCATAGAACTTTTGGTTACATCTAGCCAGTTCTACTGTAAATTGGAAACTTTGTTGCCATTTTATTACAGCACTTAAATTCAAAGAGTCTAAGCCACATACTTAAGAGCTCAACCAAGCAATTACTATGAAAGTATTTATAAAAAATGCAAAGAGAGGCAACCTTACTGTGGTGAGAAAGTGAGTGAAGCTGAGACATTAGATCAGACACAAATATTTACAATTATTCAGGGCAACTTTCTTGAAGCTAGCATGAGACACACAGCCAAGAAGCTACTCCCTAGCTTTCTTCACATGTGAGCCACAGCCATCCAACATTCCTTTATCTACTGTCAATACAGTAGACAAGCTGGCTATACATGAGGACCTTCATTATTCTTTCACCATCCATGTCTGAAACATGACCAACCCAGCCCAATAAAGTCTTGACTATGTCAGGAAAGTCTCAATTCCAACAATGTGGCATTCTGCAAGTTCAGTATTGGACCCCCTATTGTCAAAAGTATAACCACAGATTGTGTGGATACAACTTTTGTAGAACACATCTATCTGATTGATATAGGAGCCACAACATTAGGCCACACAGCAGATTGGTCAAAACAGCTGCTGTATAAACATGTATCTTGGTGTTTAATCTGACACTTTTCTCACTTTACAGATGATGGTGAAACTTCCTAAATGCGCTGCAAGTGCGTTTAGGAAGTTTCACCATCGTCTGTAAAGTGAGAAAAGTGTCAGATTAGAATGGCTGTAAGCATTGGCTATCTATATATATATATATATATCTTTTTTTTTTTTTTTTTTAATCATCTCACCCCAAGCAAGGCATTCCACTGCCACTATTGCGCATGGGGCTACATAGGGGAAGGTAAAGAGAAGGAGTGGATAGACACAGGGAATGTCAGGAGAAAGGTGACAGATGAGTAAGGATAGCGAGGATGAGGGTCGGGCAGATGGGAAGAGTGCTTGATAGAATGGGAGCAGGTTAGTGTGTTAGGAGGTGTCTATTGACCTTACATTTAAACTCCTGGAGATTGTAGCTGTCGGGGAAGCAATCGTTTGGAAGAGAATTCCACAGTCGGGAAGTGCGAGGAAAGAAACTGTTGGAGTAGAAGTTACGGCTGCATTTTATCGGTTTCACTGTAAAAGGGTGGGATCTAGTTGCTAATCTAGTATCTCGTGCAAATTCGTATTTAGGGGGCACCAGTGATCTATATATTTATGTATATCATGCTGTTAAAGACAAGAAGTTTTTTACTATGATTGGCCATGACAAATTTTAAAACAAAAACACCAGTTGATTTTGTTTTAAAATTTGGCGTGGTCGATCATAGCAAAAAAAACTTCTTGTCTGTAATGCCATAATGAAATTTTGTACCATTAAAAAAAAAATATATATATATATATACAATATGAAATGGATTAACACTGACATATTTTTAATTTATTTGTAAGACATTATTTTTAATTGATACTCATGTTTGAGTAGATACTTTGTTTTTTATAATTAAACAGTATATTTATTTATATATACTGGCCTGAATAATCAAGAAATCTTGATAGGAAAATATGTGTCCTCTGCCATATTTTCCTAACACGATTTCTTGATTATTCAGGCCAGTAGATATATATTAATATACTGCTTAATTATAAAAAAACAGAGTATCTATTTAAATATGAGTATATATTGAAAATAATGTTTAAACAAATAAATCAAAATATATATTTAAGACAAATTTGGAGATTTCTACTTTGACACATTTTTTTCTAATGAATTAGCCTCATTTGGTAAAAAAAGTTGTTTCATAAAAACAAAATCTACATTATCAAGACAAAACTTGGTTTGCATTAACCTGCTGAATGCTTGATGTTTACTTTAAATGTTTCCTTACAGAAATTAGATTTTATCACATTTCAGTTAGTTTTTTTTTTCATTGTTCCAGTACTAATTTAAGAAAAATATAGGATAAATAAAAATAGCCCAATATTAATTGTAGGGGATGGGGATATCATAACACATTTAATGGAGGTTCATCTGAATTAATAATATTCCTTTTTTATTAAAATGGCATTATCTAATCTAAACTTATTTATAAATAGAACTTTGTGTGTGTGTATCTGTTACCTATAGACTCTGAAAGAGCTGAACTGATTTTCTTGAAAATTTACACAGTTGTACTATAAGCATCTGCGAGTGTTCTTGGCTAGGTTTTGTGTTGAGGTACCCCCGATAAATATTGAAAATCGATAATCAAAAAAATCGGGTTATAGAAGGAGTGGTCCGATTTTAATCAAATTTGATACACTCATAGACAAAGACATAAAAAATGATATTCAGAAGTTTCAAGGTTGCAGTTCTTACAATAGTGCAGAAAATTTGATATAGATACCAGGAAATCAAAATTTAACTTACATCCATTCATTTTTCTTTCAGTCTACGGTTTCACTTTAACTGGAGACAACTATTGCTTTTTAGTCTTTTGTGCCAATGTCCAAAGAGTCTGAGCTCCAGGACCATGGATTAGTTTTAAAGCTTTCATTACACCCAAACAACACCGGGCTATACTGCTAGTCAAGATAAAAAATAAGTTTATGAAGGTTTCTATGGCAGACAAGTGCATTGCGTATGTTGTTTAATTTCAAGTTACATTTATGTTTAGATAATCTTTTCTTTATATATAATGTTATTATATTATACATATTTTTAACCCTCTAGGGCCATTCGTATCATATTAGTGGGGGATCTGTTTATTACTTCATAACAATATAGAACTGATCCCCCACTTTATGACAAGTAGAAGCCTTAATCATATTATATTTTTAACCCTCTAGGGCCATTCGTATCATATTTGATACAGTATGAAAACAAGCCTTGAAAGAAATATTTTCCTGAAAAATTTTTTAAGAGAAATATTTTATAAATTTCAAATGAAAGCAGTACTGACTACTCAGTCAATGAATACCAAATGTTTCCTTATAGGGAAATACTAAATGTTTCCTTATAGGGAAATACTGTATCAAATATGATACAAATGGCCCTAGAGGGTTAAATAGTAGATATATTATTATATGATTATATGTTAATTATTTTTTATATGTCATGTAATTTTTTAATTTTTCATTCATTTCTCACTGGCTTATTAACTCCTTGCAGCATATCTGAATCATAAAATACCTTTTTTTTATTGTAAGAGATAATAATGATTTAGTGATACAAGTTTTACTAATTAATCCATAGTTAGGGGGAGAAGAGGCAAAATCATACCTTTACTAAGGGTATTTGTGTGGGCATGAAAATAACAAATGTGACTAGAATAGAAACTCTTCTCTTTGATTACCAATTCCAAGTCATTATCCATTATTTCATCTACTCATCCAAGCTTACAACACCTGGTATTTCAAAGTGTCACCTATCTAGATACTGATCAGGATCAACATTTTCTTAAATTCAGTGATAGTACTGAAACCAGTATTTCAATATGATATGGCCATTTTCTTTAGATATATAATTTTTATTTTTTTTATATATATTGTTTATTTATATGTCATATATTATATATTTTCTTTATAAATTAATATATTTTTAAGTCCCCAGAAAACTGTATGTAAAATTCAAAGAGCAGACAAGGTGAGTAAATATTTTAATTGATATTGATGAGCTATGTATGATACAGTGAAACAGGCTTGTATGTGGATGACAAATATATTATGCTCTTATTACGATTGTGCTTTCTGGAGAGGAAAATTTTAAAAACAGTTACCACTTCTGCAATTTATACATTTTTCTTCGGTAATGAATCGAGTTCTTTTGGTGACTGATGTATAGACCGCTTATATATAAGATGCTAAAATTTCTCTTCTCTCATTCTATGTGCCTATGGTTTAGGAAGTTGAGACTCCAACTGACACCAAATTGGTCAAGTTTTGATCCCGACCAGAAGCAGGTAGATGTTTAGCTACACTGATGAGCTGTGATACAGCAAAACAGGTTTGTATGTGGATGACAAATCTATACACATATGATAAAAATGTAGTTTTTAGGTATGTTATATTTATGGGTTAAAGTGCTCAATATCACACAGATAGAGCACATGTTAATATAAAAGTGGGCATTATGATCAGCACCCAGTGGTAACAGTCTGTTTCATGCTGAAGACTGTCGCCACTGGGAGTTGACTTGAATATACACTTTATATATATATTTAGTATATTGAGGCAGCAAGTAATTTTCTAAACATATGCTATTAAATATAAGAGACAATGAATGTCTATTATGTTTAATCATGAGCCGTGCTAAACGTATTTTTGCTTTAATTTCAGTTGAAAATAAAGACAAAAATTCTCCAACATTTGGATAATTATTTATTGGTTTTCTTCTAAGCTTTCGACTCACATGAGCCATCTTCAGAGAGGTAGTTTAAACTGAAATATTATAAAATCCACCATCACCGACGATTTTATTTTGTGTTGACATAAAACTCCGCTTGGCAACGGCAATAGTTACTAAAAATAATAAACGCAGTTCTTAAGTTTGCGATGCGGTTTTATGACGTCACACTGTGGGATAGCGCGAAATGACAACAAAACCATCTAGTCAAATGCAATGTAATATGTTATTTCCTGTTTTAAAGTTGATTTTATTGAGTGTTGGTTGTTTTGATTTGATGTACATGGCCTCCAATATCTGCAGGTTCCTCTTACTTTGTGTATGAGTAAGGATCACCGTATTGTTGACCAAAATCTGTCTGATATTACCTACATGTTTATGTTTTTCAGAGAAATGTTGTTTAATAGTACTCTGATCAGAAATATATATATATATATATATATATACACACACCCTTATTGTAATGACTTGACCTAGTTGAGGGAATATAAAATTCCATCCTCCAAAAAATGCATTTGCTAACTACTCAATGTTTCTGTGAAAATGTATGAAACCATTAGTAGAGAAGTTATTAAGAAAATTATATCAATGGTCTGCCATTATTTATGGCATTAAGCTATTTTTTATTTGACATGCCTTTGGAGCATACTCCCTCAGGAGTTGCTTATTTTGTTTTTATTTAAATTATACACTCTGATATGTGGGAACTTTAAGAGCCCAGTCCTGTCCAGGCTTTTGCCGCTAAGCTCCTAATATATCCCATGCTATAGAGGACTTTCTATGTACGCATCTGATTTTATTAACATCAAGTAACCCCAACAAGTAATTGTGATTCTTCAACATTTCCAACTTGGCCATAGGGGCATTTTCTCCACTTGATGAGTTTTGTTAGTGTGTACATACTTTATACACATCAGCTACTGTTGTTATAACATCGCAAGCCAGCTGATGGGGTATAAAATGCCTGTTTTCATAACAAAAAAAAAAAGCAATTGATAAAAAACACATGAAACTATTAGAAGTGTACTTTTTCGAAGAAACAATTATGAAGAACTGACACACATAAGGACTCAAAACAACGCTCCTCAGGGTTTTAATTTAGTGTTGCCCTTCTTCTAGACTAGTTACCAATAAAGGCTATAAAACCTAGTCTGTTCTGCTATTTACTCATAGCTGAGGAAAGAAGAGTTGGATTTATACCTTTTCGAAGAATATTTGCACGTAAATGAATGTAGCAAATTTAACTAAGATTTGAACTCAGTTCTCCAATTTTACATTCTAAGCTGCCATCCATTACACTGCTGCACAACACATATATTTAAATAATATATTAAATACATTTATGAAATGAGAATGCCATTTCAAGTAAATCAGTCTGAAAATAATTCCTTATCTAAAAATTCCAAACATTAACTTTTCAAAGGTGACAACCTAATACAACTAACACTCAAAGACTACCTTGTCAAACTTTCTGCCTTTGGAGAGAGGAACCCAGATGAAGTGATGCTGAAGGGCAGACTCTTGTCTAGGGAAAAACAGACAAGAACCCAACCATACTTTATGCAGGTTCTTCAGAAAATTATTGCCAAAACTTATGGGCTCAGAATTCACACATTAAAAAAATCAACCTTCTGCCATATACAGCCTCATTGGGGAAGTTACTGGTAAATACCCAGTCTCCTAACATTTGTCAGTAAATTTTTATGCTTGTAAAATCCTTAAAAGCCAAGTAGTTTAAAAAGCAATTTTTCATTTCACTTATTGATATTTTCTATTTTTTTTATAAAAAATTTGGTAAAATGAAAGCATTTGTATGCTTTACCAAAATATAAAGCATGAATACCTGGCTCATTAGTAACAAAAGCAAAAAAACATTGATGACTTCTGTCTGATTTTCTGAGATGAGGAGTTGTCATTATTCACACTATTTATATTTCCGTAGACATGGAGAGTAAAATCAATCCTCATAGATTAAATAAAGGGTTAACTTCAGAATTCCCTGTAGGTTACCCAGATTGATATACACCTGAGGAAAGCCAGAGGACAAAATGGCTGAAATGTAGTGATAACAGCAACAAAGATGAAAACAATATAAACAGTGTAAATAATTTTTTGATGAACATTGCAGCTTCAGACATATGCAGTGTGGGGGTTGAAACTTAGAAGTATACATACAGCTTAATGTTAACACCCACACATATCTATGCTTATGTATATAAGTATAGATATGTTATGCATATGTACCAAGTAATTCTAATATCAAAATGTATACAGATTTTTTTTAACTCATCAAAATATTCAAACTTCAGACTTATATGACTACCAATGAGATGTGTATATACACATAAACATTATGTGTATGTGTAAGTGTGTGTGTATATATATATATATATATATATACACACACATACATGCATACATACACTTATGTTGGCTCTAGGTTAGCTACTTACTTATTTATTTGCTCTGCAACTCTATTGAGCGCTTTACATATTAGGTTCCTCATCTCGGGTTTTTTTTCTTTCAACTAGTACTTTGACTAATGTTCAAGTGATTAGTTTGTTTCTTTTTTTGTTTCTATTTTTTACCACTCCGCATTTATACTCAGTGGGCTTTTTGAGACGTGTTCAAAGATAAATTTATATATAGTTAGTTTTTTGTCATAATTAAATTAGACCAGTACTCAGTTGTATTAAAAAGTGTTCAATACATGTATATTGTAGAACTTTTGAATTTTTTTTATTTGGAAAACTTATTCCACATGTGGAAATGAAAACTGAAAATTGGAAAAAGAACCTGATATAACATTGGGTATAGTAAAATAAAAAAACCATACAATGGTGGTGATGTCTGCAGATTGTGCCAGGAGGAAAATCTAGCCATTACATTGTTTCGAGAACAAAATTACTACTGAATAAAAGATCAGAAGTAATGTTCAGATGTAATCACATCTATTAAAACAGATTCATACAAACATGGATGAAAGTGTTTTAAGATTCTTAAGTAACTGCTCCATAAATTTTGAAAATTTTTGGTTGTTTAAAAATTCCAGTCATGTGTTTGTAAAGATCGCTGTTTGTACATTTGAAAAATGGAAAATAATTTGCCAGAAGATACCAAAAAGTTGAAACCTAGGTTATTGAAATAACTAATTTCCAAATGAAAAAATATATATATATATATATAAAATATAGATATCAATAAATGTATATATGCATATACACACATATATAAACATTCTTAAGGTGTTAATAAAACAGTATTTGATGTAATATAACAAAGCTGCATGAAACTGTGTCGTTCTATGGATGAATTCTTCCCAAACTGGGGGAAATTTCTCCCTGGAGGGAAATGTAAAGCTAGAAAGTGGGAAATAATTATACTGATTCAGTCAGTTAAGTGCCATACGTGAAACACGCTTGGGCGATCATGTCTCGAAAGAGACATGACTGACTGGGCAGAAGATTATCCCGCAGTAGGTTGCCATTGCTTTCTGCGGTAGACTGGTTGCCTGCCAAGGCTATAGAACCCAATCAGTTCTGTTATTTAACCTATAACTGGAAGGAAGAGATGGATTAATACCTTTCCCAAGGGTATTTGCCCGTAAGTGAATGCAATGAATTCAACTGGAATTTGAACTTGGCTCCCCGATTTCTCGTTCCGAGCCGATATCCACTGCACCACAAAGCAGATTACTAGCAATAAAAAATTTTTTAGAGGGATTTTCACATGTCTGAGAGAGAGTTTTCTTATTGTAGATGGGTGGCACTGTGTCTCACAAATTTCGTAGATTGTTACATTTTAAAAATAAATTAGTGAAACTTAACATTATGTTTTGAGTACTTTTATTATACACATGAATGGGTGTGATTAAACTCTGTGTAGGGGGAAACAACAGAAAAAACTTTTGGGAACCACTGGTCTAAAATATCAAAATGAATTTGGATTTACATGAGTACTATTATATGGAAACGCATTATATTATATCAACATGTATATATATATATATATATATATATATATATATATATTTATATATTAAAATATTTAATAGGAACACTATTAAACTGAGCTATTCTTGTTTACCTAATATTGGTAAAATAATTAACAATACCAATAAAAGTAAATTGAAAGATAATATTAATGCCCCTAGTAATAATAACGTTAATAAACATAAGTGTAATTGTAGAATTAAAAAAGACTGCCCTATTAGAGGTAATTGCAATCAGGCAAACGTAGTTTATAAAGTTAAAGTGTATGTTAACAAAAATGACAAAAGCCCTAAAACATACATAGGATCCACACACGATAATTTTAAAATTAGGTTTTACAACCATAAATCTTCTTTTAAAAAAGAGAAGTATAAGCATAGCACAGCGCTATCTACCTATGTATGGGAAATAAAAACCAAAATTAAAAAGGACCCCATTTTGAAATGGGAAATAATAAAAAAGTGCCCTAACGATAACAAAAACAATAAATTTTGTAGGGTATGTGACAAGGAGAAGCTAGCAATAGCTAAATTTGAACCTGCCAACAAACTTATTAACGCTAAAACAGAAATACTAAATAAGTGTAGAATCCACAAAACAAAATTTCTTGCTTAGTGTACCGGACCTTAATGTGAACCCCCCTCTCCACATTTTTATTTTTTTTTTCCTTCGAACACCCCCTTCCCCAAATGGGTTAGTCTTTAATAGATGTCTATTTATTTGATTAGTCCTTGGTCTGCCTTTGCCCTGACAAGCCGTTGTGCGAAACCGCGGTAGGTCTTGGCGATCTTGCGATTTTTTCTCGTGTATATATATATATATATATATATATATATATTCATAAAATTTCAATAACAAGCCTTTTGAGTAATTTCAGTGTTTTTAGCTGAACCACTGTTATAGACCTAAGATAATATGCATTCAATATATTATAGAGTAACTCAAGATCGATATATATATATATATATATACAACAATTTCAGATTGAGTATCTCTGTACATGGGCAATATTAATAAATACAAAAGAAAAACTTATCATAGCCAATATGTTTTGTCATCTGAGGGACTTTACCAAGGAAAATGTAAGGGTTTTATTTTATGACAAGTATTTATATACAGGGAGCCAAGTTTGAATTCCTTGCATTCACTTATGTGCAAATACCCTTAGTAAAGGTATTAATTCATTTCTTCCTTCCAGTTATGGGTTAAATAACAGAACAGATTGGGTTCTATAGCCTTGGCTGGCAACCAGTCTACTGCAGAAAGTAATGGCAATCTACTGTGGGATAATCTTCTGCCCAGTCAGTCATGTCTCTTTCGAGACATGATCATCTAAGAATGTATCACATATGGCACTTAACTGACTGATTTATATACAAGAGCAAAATGCCATTATTTTTTTTCAAAACCTTTGGTATAGGAGTGTTCATGAATATTCATCAGTAAAGTCAGGCATGTTCATGGATGTAAGGTGATACAGTTCAATGCCTAATAAACTGAGTAAGAGTTTTTTATATATATAATTTACAAAGCTAGCATCCATTTTGATGGCGATGTTAAATTTTATTTTGGTTTAACTGAAAACCGACAGAAATAGAGTTACAACAATCATAAAATAACTAAGCCATAATAAATACAGTAAAAGCACTGCCCTCTCAAAATATTTCTGTCAATTAAGTAACAACAAAGTCCTAATTATTATCTAGAATATCATTGCAAAAAAAGATGTAATTCATGCCTTTTAAAAAACTTATCTTAAAACACTTAAATAATCCTAATTTACTAAACAAAAGAAGTGAACTGATGCAAACATAGCAATAAATATCTGCTCAAATACATTGACCCAGATTAACACAGAATTTTCTATGTAAACCTTTTTTACGTTATTTTTATTAATGTTTTTTGTTTTCTCCTAAAATAAAAGCAAGTAATTCCTCATGACCGATAGTCACAAAATGTATAACCGCTGCCCAAAAAATATTGTGCCTATTAATTTAAATTTTAATTAATTTAACTTGCGATTTGACTTTACAATTTCATGTTTAAGTTTTAGTTCAACTCAAATTAAATTATACAATTAAAAAAAGGCAACTCAACAATATATATCTACCATAGACAATACGAGAAACAAAAATTCAAATCCCAGAACAAACAGTTCGTAATAAGCACCTGATGATTGTGTAGTACATGAAACTCTAAGTCATGCTATAGATGTAGGATAATATCTATATTTGTTAATATATACTTAATATGATAAATCGTTTCATTAATGTATATATATATATATACACACACATATATATATAAATATAGGTTTGTTTTCTTCTCTTCCTCCAAAAATACCCTGTCTTGACCGTGTGTAGGAAGTTCAGTACAACAGAGCATACACGATCTATAACATCGAATAGCTCAAGTGTAGTTTTGATTGGTTGCCGTTTTCTAGGGGAACATATATCATGCTAGTAGCAAATTTTTAGTCTGGGTGTGTGCTGAATACTGATCATATTCGGTCGGGTCACCTATCAAAGAAGTCTGTTGTTTATTTAGACCTGAAACTTCTAGTGACATAAGAGCAACAACACTGATGACACACCTAGATTCAACACTTAAAGGTGTATTCTTAATAATAGCTCTGTTTTATTACATTAAGCACTGTTTTAATACCAGAAAAATATTTACATATAGGTGTGTACCTGTATTTATATACATAATTATTTACATCCATAAATTATTATTTAAATTATTTTGGATTGGGATTGATTTATTTATTATGTTTTGAATAACATGAGGTTATGGATTTAACCACTTTTAACTTTTTGTTGTCAATTATCTTGGGTTGGGATAGGAGTAATTCTTTTAGGAAAGGGGATATTACTACTATCTCAGAGGAAGAAATGTATTAGCTAAGATAAATTTTCCTTTTGATTTTATATATATATATATATATATATATATATATATATATATATATATATATATATATATATATATATATATATATATATATATATATATATATATATATAAAATATATATATATATATATATATATATATATATATATATATATATATATATATATATATATATATATATATATATATATATATATATATATATATATATATATATATATATATATATATATATATATATATATATATATATATATATATATATATAAATATATATATATATATATATATATATATATATATATATATATATATATATATATATATATATATATATATATATATATATATACAACAAATATAAATATATATATATATATACAACAAATATAAATATATATATATATATATATATATATATATATATATATATATATATATATATATATATAAATATATATATATATATATATATATATATATATATATATATATATATATATATAAATATATATATATATATATATTTATATTTGTTGTATACCTGTCTATATACAGGGTGGGCCATAAGTCGTGCACCAAAGAATTACATGAAGTGATATGAAACAATGTAAAATCAGCAGGGTAAAATATCTTTTCCTCTCCTTGGGTATAAAATAAATGTTCTTATATCAAAGTTTTTTCAGTTATGTTTCTCAGTTCATTAGTTAAAGTTGGTTTTAATAAAATAATGTTTATTATTATCAGAATTGTTTTAAATGCTTTGGTGCATGACTTATGGCCCACCCTTTACAGTAAAGGTTCCTATCCTCTTAAATACGTAGACACTATTGAAGTAAAGGGCAGAGTAGAGTGATTATACTGACTAGCATTGTATCTACTTCATGCAGTGTACAATTCTTGTATTTGTTGATATACTATTATTCCCAACCTCCATTTTGGTGATTACTCATGCAGTAACCTTTTAGTGTTACAACATTTTTTTTTTTTAATCATATTACCCCGAGCAAGGCGGTAATGCCACTGATGTGCAGGGGGCTACATAGGTGTGAAAAGATTGGAAAAGAGAAAACCGGAAATCGCATCCTAAACAGGAAACAAGGGATGAGCCTCTTCACCTGTTCAATAGACGTGGGTGGAGTGTGAACCAGGCGATAGTTTAGTCTATCTATTCCAGTTTAGTCTATCTACTCCACATATATATATATATATGTACATGTGTGTGTGGGTGTGTGTGTGAGTTTCATTGATCATAACTAACCAAGTAATTTTGTTTAATTTATTATTGTTTTTTTTGTATAAATATATACAAGCAATCGAATGTCTAACCATACTGATGAGCTGGGATACAGGAAAACAGATCTGTCTGTAGATGACTATTTATGTTCTCACACCCTTATTGAGCACTCTGGAAGAATTGTGAAAAAACAGTAGCTACTCTAGCATCTATGCATCATTCATTCAGTAATGAATTAGAACACTTAGTTACTGGCATGTGTCCACATGGTGTATCACAGACTAACTGCCTCCTCCTACCGAGCGGCCATAACTCAGAGGTAGAATCACCGATTGACATCACTTTAGTCGGGTTTCAATCCTAGCTAAAAGTAATCAGATGTCTAACCATACTAATTAGCTGTGATACAGCAAAACAGTTCTGTCTAAGGGGGACTATATATATATATATATATCTGAACTTAATGAATGTAAAAACGGTCCAAATGATTTTTGGTTCTGAGCATTTTCAATTTAGTCAAAACTGCTTTGAAACTACAAATTTTTAGACAATTATACAATGTAAATAATTTTTTAAAGCATACTTGTACATGATAGTCAATAAGCTTGACTGGAAGGCTAATTTGCAAGTGAGAATAATGGCTTTAATCCTAACTGAGTGCTCCAGTATTTTGACACTGTACCAGCCAAAGAGATCAGCTGTACAGTGACAGCTGGCAAAAAAGTGTCATGAAGAATTTGTTAATATAGTGAGTTTGAGCCTGACTTACTGTCCTACTGCTTTAGTTTCATGATCACTAGTCCCATAATCTGTCTGGGTTGGAAGAGAACTAAATGTACTGCAGCTGTAACTATAGTTGGTGTGTCCAAGGCAAGAGAACCTGATAGAACCCATCATTCTCCAAACTGGTTTTGAATTTATAGTAGTCCTTCTCTTAGAATGGGTACCACCCAAAATTAGGTCTAATATACATTTAGAATCATAGGAATACCTCATGTACTATAGCCATGGTAAGCAGTGGGTGAGTTTATAGAAAAGTATTCCTTTTGTGCTGTGCGTTGTGGTGCAGTGGATATTGACTTGGAATGAGAAATTGGGGAGCTGAGTTTGAATTCCAGTTGTATTCCTTGCATTCACTTATGCTCAAATACTCTTGGGAAATGTATTAATCTATCACTTCCCTCTAGTTATGGGTTAAATAACAGAACAGATTGGGTTCTATAGCCTTGGCTGGCAACCAGTCTACTGCAAAAATTAATGGCAACCTGCTGCAGGATAATCTTCTGTTCAGTCAGTCATATTTCTTTCGAGACATGATCACCCAGTCATGTATCACATATGGTACTTAACTGATTCCTCTTAAGGTTAGTTTTGAATTCAGGGTTTATTTTTTCCTGGATGGCCTGCTCTACTAAAGCTAAAGAGCTCAGTCAGCTCTATTGTTTTACAAGGATTTGAATTCAGAGTTTTCCTTTTTCTAGATTGGTTGCTCTACTAAGACTAAATAGTCCAATCTGCCTGGCTGTTTAAGTCATAACTGAAAGAAGATATGTTTCCAAGGGCAAAAAAATAAAAAACAAACTTTGCCAGAACTTGAACTCTACATACTAATTCCATTTTCTGTACTGATAACAATCACATTTCCTGCCTATCTAAAATGAAATAAGTAGCCCTTCGGGGATCTGCAACTGTAAAATTAAGGAACATGAATGCTAGATGATATTTAATAGAGATATGTTTCTATTCATCTTTTGAACAAAAGTAGAGATTTATTCCTTGTTTTCTGCCTGTTTAATATCTTCTCGTTTTCTTTCAATCCAAGTAACCCTTTGTTTCTTAGTAGCATTATCGGCTTGTCTGGGGGTGAAAATTAAAAAAAAGAAATGAATATGCATATTTGCATGTATTACTGGCCATTTTTGATTAAATCATTTACTACACCCTTGCCTTCTTTTCAATTCATACATGAAAATACTTCTAAAATATGAAATGCCTAAAAATCTACAATTTCTTTTATGCAATTTGCATAGATGAAAGCAAACAGATTTGAAATACTGAGATTTTTCAAAAAATTCAGGGAACTACTACTACTACTACTATAATCAGCAATGCAACATTTACCAGCAAAACCAACACTCACATGATCGACATCATCACAACTGACACCATCATCAACACAACCAACAATAACTTAGGCTCCCTGACATCACCAGGGCAGCAGATGGAGCAAGTTGAAAATGAAATGGAAGGTTTTAGGGTTGTGGAGTATGTGTGTGTGGGTTGTAGTTGAAAGCCAGGGTTGGAGGTGAGTGATATAATCAATAGAAACCCACCCAACGGCAACAGATGAGGCAAGGGGCTGTGGAGGATATGAGCCCCTGCTGCCCAAAGAGAATAGAAAAGGAATGATGGAAAGCAGAAGGAGGCAAATGAATAAATGAATGGACTGAGAGTAGTGAATATAACTGGAGCAAAGGCTGTGGCTACTCTGGTTAAAACACTGTTTCTTTAGCCAAAGGCTTCAGGCTTAACTTTCATTTTCAAGAAAATCTTTTGAACCACAACTGACTCACTAGAAGATTTGCAATACTGTAATTATCTTTAAATGAGCACAGACATTCATATGCTGATGTAAACTGGAGGCACTACTTAAATAGACTGGTACACTCATAAAAAATATGGAAAATTTTTTTTTTCAGGGGAGGGGAATAATTTTATAGATTAGCACTCTTCAGATATTTCTTAATCTGCAACACTGGTTAGAACTGATCAAAATACTGATTTCTTATCGATTTAGAAGTTGGGGTCCTGTTTATAATATCGATACAATATCAGTTTGATTCCTGAATTTAACAGTTATTGAACTATGCTGTTTTGCTTATGAAAACAGGCTTTATTTTTAGGTTGTGGGGCATTGGATATTGGCTCGGAACGAGAAATCGGGGAGCCGAGTTCGAATTCCAGCTGAATTCCTTGCATTCACTTATGCGCAAATACCTGTGGGAAAGGTATTAATCTGTCTATTCCTTCCACTTATGGGTTAAATAACAGGACAGATTGGGTTCTATAGCCTTGGTTGGTAACCAGTCTATTGCAGAAAGCAATGGCAACCTACTGCGGGATAATCTTCTGCCCAGTCAAGCGTGTATCACGTATGGCATTTACTGACTGACTGTCTTCTTCCTTCAGCTATTGCTTGTATAGCATGACAGATTGAGTTTTATAGCCTTGGTCGGCAACCAGTCTACTGCAGAAAGCAATGGCAACCTACTGCAGGATAATCTTCTGCCCAGTCAGTCATGTCTCTTTCGAGACATGATCACTCAAGCGTGTAACACATATGGCACTTAACTGACTGAACAGAACAAAAAAAATTACATAAATTAATAAAATTATATATCTGTTTATTTTATATTTAAGATTAATAATTATTGACCTCAAATTGGGCCGAAAATTGAGTACTGCCACTATATATGGGCAGAAGCAGTCCAGTATTCTCTTTCCTGTCTCTACCGAGTCAAAATAAGGGCCAATTATTTTCCACCCTGTTGTTCTTTTATTAATGACAAAACAAATCAAGCCTTTTACCACTCTATCACCATTTCCTGTGTTTAGACGACATTTGTGACAAGGACTTGGCATACTACTCACATTTTAGCAAAGCACTCTCACTTCTTTTCTCTTTCGTTGGTGAGATGTAAGTTACAATCAAACATCTTTTTTCAGTCAGTGCCATACGTGAAACACGCTTGGGTGATCATGTCTTGAAAGAGACATGACTGACTGGGTAGAAAATTATCCTGCAGTAGGTTGCCATTGCTTTCTGCGGTAGACTGGTTGCCAGCCAAGGCTACAGAACCCAATCTATCCTGCTATTTAACCCATAACTGGAGGGAAGAGACGGATTAATACCTTTCCCACGAGTATTTGTGCATAAGTGAATGCAATGGATTCAGCTGGTATTCGAACTCGGCTCCCCGATTTCTTGTTCTGAGCTGATGTCCACTGCACCACAACGCACATCTGTTATCTTCCTCACATATTCTTATAAACTGTGGCTTTTAGTTACCTCCTTATTTTCTGCTAACCTACTTTGAGAGACTCTTGGGCCTTGTACAGGGTGATCATTATTGAAAAAAAAAAAGAAAAATTGTGTATTTACTTCTAAAAAATCTTATACAAAAAAAAAGGTTAAAGATTAAAAACTGATAAAATATATGCAGATATCAATGTCAGCACATTTTCAAACATGATATTTGTAAATAACAGCTGTGACTTAGCCTAAGGCCACTAACTTTGTAAAAGTCAGGGATCGATTTGACACTCTAAATATTATAAACAGGATCCCCTCATACTTCTAAATTGATAACAAGTCAATATTTTTTTTCATTCTGACAAGTGTGTTGCCCATGGAAGATCTAAAGAATGCTAATCAACAACCCCCCCCTTCTCGATCTAAATTTTCCTTATATTTGAATTTTTTGAGTGAGCCAATTTAATTAAGTAGTGCCTACATTGGCGTATCTCCATGAATACTGCATCTGCTTCTACACAAACAAGGAAATGAATGCACAGAGAATCAATGCAACCATTTAAAACGAATCTAGGTGTGCTAACGGAAACACACAATTCTTACATATCTGTGAATACATAGGCATTCATTAACCTTTTAGTGCCTATTGTACCTCTATTGGAACACTTTTTAAGACATTGTTTTGATACCAAACCAGAATTAATTTGATTATTTTAGAAGATAAAAATATAATATGTGCTTTTACATTGTGTTAGAATAAAATTTATGATTTATTAATTTATGCTGATTTTGGTTAAATTTTTCAAACATGTCCAGGCACTAAAACACACACACACACACACACACACACACACTGTGTAATGTACAAATTGTTGTCTAAATGACACAAAAATAAAAACAACACTGAAATCTTATTTTACCAAATATATTTACTAAAATTATACAAAATATATCTTGAATTTATTAAAGGGTAAATTTATTCAATAAAATTGCCATTGGCTTCAACTATGACCTCCAGACGATTTTGGAATCTCCTGCATCTCTTTCTAGATGGTCTCCTTGTTTAAGTTGGTGAAAGCTGCCGTAATCCTTGCCTTCAGTTCATCTTTAGGTTTGCAAAAAAATTTTTTGATCTCTTGTTCAACTGCTACCCACACATAATAATCATGGAGGTTGCAGTCTGGGAAGTTAGATAGCCAGATGTAAGGGGGATGTGGTTGCTCATAGCCATGGCTGGGTTCTCCTGCATGTGTGGCATGATGCAGAGTTTTCTTGCTAGATATAGGACTTTCCAGCAACCCTCCCATTTGACCCAGGGCAGCACTACCACCTCAAGGCACTTTATGTAGGCCTCCGAACTGAGTTTAAAGACCTCACCAATAAATTTGGAAGTTCTTTTCTTATCTGAATGATTAGAATGTTTTCTGAGCTACATTACTTTTGTAATCACCATTAGACTCATCTAACTCTTTTTGCAATTGTCTTCAGATTGGCTCCCAAACATTCTGAAATGTTCATATTAGAACTTCTGGCATGAATGCCAAGCAGTACAGCATGCCTTTTCCAAATTTCTGGCTGAGTGAATTACCCAACTGACCCTACTATAATCTGCAGTCAACAAAACTAAAAATAATATGCATGTGCAAAGTTAAAAATATAATTGGTGACAATTTACCCATCGCACCTTTTGTGTGTGTGTGTGTGTGTGCGCATGTAATTTATTTGTTTAAGCATTATGTTTAAATGGATACTTATATTTCAATAGATACAGTCTTTTTTTTAAAATAATTAAACAGTATATTTATTTATTTAAATCTACCGGCCTGTACAATCAAGAAATCTTGTTAGAAAAATATGTGTCCTCCAACAGAACAAAATAAATTAAAAATATGTCAAAGTTAATCCATTTTGTAACAAATTTCGTAAAAATTTGTAAATATATATATATATATATATATATATATATATATATATATATAGTTGAATATGTGGATCAGAATCCGACAAGATGAATAGAATAAATAAAGAACAAGTAGGAAATAAGTGTCTTTAATCTAACATGTTTCACTTTAACAAGCTTCTTCAGAGATTCTTCAAGGATGAATGATTTAAAAAATCCAAGAGACAGTATGTAGAGATATGGTTTCATTGGTCAGATACATGTCACATGTGATAAAGCAACGGATGAATATTAAAATATAGAAGATAAAACTTATGTTTGTTTAACTGTATGTGTTAACTTGTTCTTTTTAAATAAAATAAGAGAAAATTGTTACGAACGTGTGCGTTGAGAAAAATCAAATGATGGAACAATTTTCATTTGAAATAATGTGAGAATCATTAATTCATAAACAATTTTTTTTTCTATTTAAATTCTAGTGAAAATAATGTTAACAGAATCTTTTAATGAAATAATAAATTACTAAATATCATTTATGGTTAGTATCTTTCAATGAAATAAAATATAACTACGTATTAAAATTATAATATTATATAAATAAGAACCATATATAAAAATGGCATTACACTGTTTTATTAACACCTGAATAACAATCCTATACTTATGTGCACTCTCATATGTATATTTATTAGTTCATTTCACTGTGTATATATATATATATATATATATATATATATATATGTCTGCAGCGGAGATTAGCTAGTCACTCTATAAGATGGGTATCCTTGGATACAAGTTGCCAGCCATTTTTCTTTTTAAAGTGGGTGTGATGAGTTTTAAATATCATTCGATTTTTATCAAATGTCTGTTGTAATAAAAGGACATCATAATCTTAAAAAAGTAACTAGATCTGCATAACGTAGTTGCAGTAAAAACCACAAGTGGGTTCTGTGGGTGTTGAACAAACACAAATGTACCTGAGCAGGTATTTGCAGCGGAGATTAGCTAGTGACCCTAGGAGATGAGTATCCTTGGATACCAGTTGCCAGCCATTTTTCTTTATGATCACCATCCAAGAAAGATGACCTCTTTGCGACTGGTCTAGAGATCTCCAACTGAGATAACACCAATGTCTCTGTCTTGAAATGTTTTTATTTGCTTTCCTCTTTATGTTAAAGAAATGCTTTTTCCGGTAAACATTTTTGTACCAAATGGAACAAATATAGTGTGGTCTGATGAAATGAGCTAATTTAGCTCATGGAAATAAATTATAATTTATAACCAATGTAAATGACGTATTGAGTTTTCTTTTTTTAATAATATAAAATATATATATATATATATATATATATATATATATATATATATATATTTCTGAAAGGTTTTTTCTGTTGCTGAGGTGATGTGTCGTCCCCGTGGGGATCTTCATATCGAAATGGCCATTCAACATCTTTGAATTAATCCTTTTTTAATATATGTTTGCTCTGTAATATTTTATTACATGGAGCTCTCTTCCTGTATCATTTTTTAATATTAAAATAAATTTTTAATATTAATTAGGATCGGGTTTTTTGGAATTTACCTTCCTGCTTTTTTCCCTTGGATTGAAGTATCTGAATTAAAATATATATATATATATATATATATATTGTCATCTGCAGATCTGTTTCACCATATCACAGGTCATCAGTATGGTTAGACTGATTGCTTTTTATATATATATATATATTAGATGAAAGAAATATGGTAAAGTGTAAAAAGGTTTTGTGTGATACATTTTATCCCTTAGGACTTCATTGGACTATGTTAATGTTTATGCAACTCCACATGCACTTGAATGAAAGAGATGCTGAGAATTTTAAATTTAATTTAAAAAATTTTTTTAATATGCATTAAAACAGTTATTTTCAATTCAAATTTAATATAATTTTTCAGTTTGTTTGATCATCTTCACTTTTGGTTTGGATATTATTATTATTATTATTATTATTATACATGCAATGCTCTCTTTTGAGAATGAGCACTTTCGACTGCTGGCAAATTTACATTGGTGTAAATATATTATATGTTTTGAAATCTTTCTTTCTTGTCTGCCAATGGCTTGGTGGGTGAATCTCCAGCTGCTGATAAATCAGTAAGGTTTCAGTCCTGGTTTGAGGCAGGCATTGAATCTAGCTGCACTGATGAGCTGTGATACAGCAAAACAGGCATGTATGCAGATGATTTTTATATATATATATATATATATATTATGTGAACATTATTTTTAATGGATACCCATATTTGAGTAGATGCTCTGTTATTATTTATTTATCAAATGATATATTTATTTATTTCCATCAACTGGCCTGAATATTTGAGAAATCTTATTAAAAAATATCCTTCCAGGGGGATGGGGGCAGAGGTTTTTCTAATAAGATTTATTGCAATATATATCATATTTCTGACCATGCAATATACACTGGAAATAACATGGAAATAAACTAATAATATTTTACTAATGATTTATCTTTGCTTATACCTCACATGCTTTTTTTTTTAAGCTTTTATTATGTAATTCTTATATCATTCACAACTGTATAACCCAACCAGGCTATCAGATACAGGATGATTTTGAAGAATTTTTTTGTCAAAGGGTACTTCACCTGAAATGGCAAGAATCATGAGATATATTTTTTTTTGTAAATTTTTATTTGTTTCTAACAAAGTTTTCTTGTCTTATTATTATTTTGATTAGCTTTTGGAACATGTCTTGCTATTCCGATTTCGGTGTCAAATTTTCTATCCCCTATTTAATTAATACCTTCTTCTGCTATGTGCCTTGTCCCTTCAGGATGTAGGCGATCCTGGCCTTCCACGTTTCCCTATCCCTGGTGGCTCTGAGTAAGCCTTCTCCTGTTACACCATGCAATCCTCGTTCCATTATCCACCTGATTAGGTCCTTCAAATATGTCATCCGTTGCTTTCCCCTGTCTCTTTTTCCCTCTATCTGGCCTGTTAGTATCAGATTCTCCAAGCCTTCCTACCTCATTGCGTGTCCCAAGAATTTCAGCTGTCTCTTCCTAGATATCTTAAACTTCTGTATTTATTTAATTTGATATCTCTCTTCTATACTTACAAGATTCAAAGATTCCAGATTCCAAATAGAAAGTGTCTAATACAGCATTTAAACTGAGTGCGACGGACATATAACTGGATGGTTAAAACATTCACTTTCTGACCATGAAGCCTGGGTTCAAATCTCACTATAGTCAGTTTGTCAAGAAGGTGACTTCTTGATGTTATCACTCTTGAGGTGTGCAGTACCTTTGAAAAGTGCCTGCAAATCATACCACAAGTTGACCTGTTAATTGAATTTGGGCAGACAGGTTCCTTTGGGGTCATCGATGGTTGTGCTAGCATGAAGTGACAAGTCATCGTGACTGATGGTTTGAGTGTACTGGCCTTGTTTAGACTTGATTATACTAGATAATGTGCTCTCTGAGAAACTGTAACTAGATCTGCTTAATATGGTTGCAGTAAAAACCACAAGTGAGTTCTGTGGGTGTTGAACAAACATAAATGTGCCAGAGCAGGTATCTGCAGCAAAGATTAACTAGTCACCCTGGAAGATGGGTATCCTTGGATACGAGTTGCCAGCCATTTTTCTTTTTAAAATGGGTGTGATGGGATTTAAATATTATTTGATATTTATCAAATATCTGTTGTCATAAAAGGACATCATAATCATAAAAAGATATCACCCACTGAGTCTTTATCATAGGTGACATTAATGATATGCCAACATCTTTTAATTATATTGATCTGAAAGTGTGTGTATATTTGAATATTGTCATGGTATTGAAACAGTAAACAAACAGGTTTATTGATTTTTCCCATGCTTACTTAGCTGCACAAAAATACGTTTATATATGAGGTGGTTGTGGGGGTAACTATTTTGAAATAAGACCACTTACTGACAGTCATAGAAAATTCTCTTTGCCACTTAACCACACATATATATATATATATATATATATATATATATATATATATATATATATATTCGATGCTAACAACATTCAGCTCTTGATAATGACTGAAATGGCGGTTGACAGTCTTAATCGTTTATGTGACAGGTCCCTTTGGGACATGAGTATTTTAACTCTCTATAACTTCCTGTCATTTGTAACACACTGTAGGGTCTTGTTTTTTGTTTTTACAATGCCTCCAGCTCATTTTTCTTGTCATCCATTTACACAAGCTCCTTAAGTACTGCCTGTTTTCATTTTGCCTTCAAATTGCCTTGTGAGTATCGAATTCTCCATGCCCACTTTTTCTGCATGTCTCACAAAAATTTCAACTGTCTCCTGATTCGAAGTGTCCTTTTTGTTTTCAGTTTTCCTTGAAAACTTCTACAATATTCTCAGCATCCTTCTGTAGGACCACATTTTTGTTGCTTCAACTCGCTTCTTCATTTGTAAGGAAATTGTCCAGTATTTACTGACATAGAGGAAGAAATGATATTGCCTAACAGTTTAGTACTCTTTTCTTAGTTTCTAACAAATTTTTTCTGTTTCTTAATACTTTACTTAGCTTTCAGAAGACACTTTTATTATTCCAATAGGCCGCCATATTTTACAGTTACATTTTCAAGAACAAAAACATGAAACTGAACAGTTTATCCACATTTTTAATTTGGATAAACATTTGTTTTGAAATTAGATAAATACTAAAAAAATGTTCTTGTTAGCTTAATTTAACAATATGTGTGTATATATGTGTTTGGGAAATGTGCATATATATGTGAATATATGTTGGAAAACCTGTGTATATCTTTATATATGTTGGAAAATGTGGGCATTTATGCGTATATATGTTGAAAAATGTGGGCATGTATGTAAATATATGGTGGAAAACCTGTGTATATATGTTTAACTCTCAGTGAGCATTATCAAAACAGCCAAAAAAAAAACAACTAAGCAAAAAATCTGTTACCATGGCAACCCTTCTACTTAAGAATGTTGTGGTAAACTTTGAAAAAAATTAACACTTAATAGAATTTAGAAATTAATAACCATGAATAAATCAGTGAGATTTGTACATTGAAAATACTTTAAAATAACATGTTAATTATAAGTCTTTCCTATTTTTGTTGGATATAAAGTGGCTTATTTTTCTTGCCATAGCTTTGAATTTAATTTTCTAATATATTGTCTCCAGCTGCTTTTTTTTTTCTTGAATTATTTTACTGCTGTATCTTTTAATTAAAATTATTTGTTATTGTATTTTATGCACTATTAGAATCACTTTTTAATAAAAATAATTGTCCTTTCCATCATCACTAGTTGTTTTTACTATCCTTCTGTAAGTTCTGTCTGGATGAGGAGTTATTATTTACAATTGAGCTATTGCTCTCATCTTCTTTGTTTAAGCAGTTCTTTTTTTTTATAAATCATTTCACCCCAAGCAAGGCAGGACTGCTACTAAAATAATAAAACAAGGTACAATATATGTTGAAATCAGAGTATAAGAAGAATGGGAATCAAGGAGATAAAAGATGGCAATTCACATTGCGTTTAAACTTTTGGAGATTGCAGCTTTCAGGGAAGCAAGCAAATAGTAGGTAATTCTACATATGGGAAGTACTAGAAAAGAAACTGTTAGAGTAGAAGAGAGTGACATTTAACTATTTCAATGGTAAAAGGTCATGATGCCAATTTAGAAGCAGGAGTAAATATATATGGTCAGGAACCAGAGGAAAACGCTTGTCAGAGCAGTTTCCATGAAAATACTTGTAAAAAAACAGAGAAGCCATGACACATCTGTGAGAAAGTCACTGAAAGCTATATCAGGATTGCAGATCCTCATTTGGAATTTGTCAAAAACCCCAAGATAAATTGCAAGAGCACCAGACCAGATATGACAACAGTATGGACCGACAGAGTAGAGTGACCCAACCTTATTAGCAGTAGATATAGCTATTGAATCAATGTAGTCATTCCATTTGAGGTTGTTTGAGAGAGCGAGGCCAAGGAGGCACAGTGTGTTGTTTTCTGGAAGATTAGTATCATTGCCAGTAAATATAAACAGTATTTCAGAACTAAGAATATATATATATATATATATATATATATATATATATATATATATATATGCTCATCACATTTTTTGACTGACTCATTTTCTATTTTGCACACAAGTAGATGACAATATCATTAATTTTGGAAGCCTTCTGCCTGAAATTATTTCAGCTGAAACTGTGCAAACAAAAGGACAATTTTTAAGATCACTACAATTATTTGGAGATATGTGAGCTACATTTTTTCTCTTATTCTCCGTTAGATCATTTACCCATTTTCTTTATTTATGCATTTATTTTAATTGTAAATTTATTTATTTTCTTAATTTCACGTATTTATAACAATGATAATTTTAAATATGTTCCAGCATTATCTCTTTGAACTCTTTGCTATTCAGTCTAATATAATCATAATTGTGCCAATGATGATTGGTCCCTGAAGAAGTTTTGGCCAAAAGGCAGCCTAAGTCAGAATATTGTAAAAAAAATGAACATAAAATTATGTTTATTCAGATCTATATTCTTGTTCTGTGGTATCAAGTGATCATTCCTATATATATATATATATATATATATATATATATATATATATATATATATATATATATATAAAAAAAATGAAGATAAAATATAAAATGAACATAAAATTATGTTTATTCAGATCTATATTCTTGTTCTGTGGTATCAAGTGATCATTCCTATATATATATATATATATATATATATATATATATATATATATATATATATATATATATATATATATATATATATATATATATATATATATATGAACATAAAATATAAAATGAACATAAAATTATGTTTATTCAGATCTATATTCTTGTTCTGTGGTATCAAGTGATCATTCCTATATATATATATATATATATATATATATATATGTATGTATGTATGTATGTGTGTGTGTGTGTAAACAATAAACAATTTGCTGATCCAGATAGTTGGAAATCTGTGCAAAGTGTTTATGGAGCCTTGAAAGCATCATTGCAGTGGTTGTTCGAACTGTGTAGGCAAGATTTGAGCAACATGGATTCTGTGGTCTGTGACTGTTGGCTTCAGTGGGTGTACTTGAATGCATTGACAAAAAAACCATGCCCAATGGTAAGTTTTTGATTTACAGAGACTGTTAAGCCTGAAGTGCTTAAAATATTCAGAGATTTTTATATTTCTTTTAGTAAGTGATGATGAATAAATGTTTTAACTTGTGTCTCAACAGCTAATGGTGGAAAAGATTTTAAACTGTTTTAACAATTGATGATGAAAATAAAAAAAAAACTTCTGTGTTAAAGCTGTGTGTTGTTATTTTTAAACATTACCTGCCCTCATAATGAGAAAGATATTTATTGGTAAAATAGCCTGTGGCTTTATTTTACCAAAACTTAAAAGCATGCTTGCATATTTTACTAGAACCACTAAAATAGACTCATTCTTTTTGGAACATTTCATACATCCCAAAACACAAATGGTAAAAATATGAACTTATACAAATGGGTTCTTCTAAAATAAACCCTAAGGTTATTTTACTGGTAAATATAAATAGTAATTTAGTAGTAAGAATATATTAAATTTGAGATTGTAAATGCAGCGGTTGTATGAACTGTGTAGGCAGGACTTGTTCAAGTCCTGCTGACATGGATTCTTTAGTCTGTGACTGTGACCCTGCCCAAGAGCAATTTTTTTTAATTTGCAGAGATCATTAAACCTGAAGCGCTTAAAATATTCATAGACTTCTATATGTTTTTTAAATAATTGATGAATAAATGAGTTTAACTTGCATTTTAACAATTGATGGTGGAAAAGTTTTTAAATTATCTTAACAATTGATGAAAATAAATAAACTTCTATATTAAACCTGTGTGTTATTTTAAACATTAACTGTCTTCATAAAAATAAAATACTTACTGATAAAATAGCCTGGTATTCTATATTAGTGAGACTGATAAAATAGCCTCTTGTTTTCCTAAATCCAGCACCTTTGATATATCTCTTTTGGGGTAGGAAAAAGGCAAGATATTACAGGTTGGGTCTCACAATCTATCAGCAGTAACCCATTGTTTAAGGAAGAAGGAAAGAGCAATATGATACTTCATCAGAGAAACTCACGCAACATGAAGAAGAGAATTCTGTGATGAGAATTATAGTCAGAATAATATATAATTCAGAAACATAAATGATATATGGAAAACCAGTGACTGCTTGAAACAATAAAAATGTAGCTTCAAGTTCAAATAAACTAATGACAATGATTCCTCTTGCAACTTCAAACAACGTTAAGAAATTCAGTGAATGCTTTAGCCAAAAATGTTTTGATAAGGATATTAGTTTGAATAATTCACAATAATTATGGTATATCATCTTGAAATATGGTGATAGATATGATCAAAGTATAGTCATTAAAACAACAAAATTGAAGACACAAGTCTGAATAATGAATGAAATAGACCTACATTATCGACAGAGAAAATATTCCAAGACTTTCAACCTGAAAGAATGATTAGTACCCAACGGGATATATGCTATACATTTTTCCAGTTCATAAATTCCTATGACGAGTTAACTTTATAACATAGGCATAAGAGATTATCAACTAGTAATAAATTTTGTATTAATTTCAGTCACCAGTTTTTTAAATGCATTTCATACAAGCAAGGCAATAAAGCCACTAAGATGAAAGAGGTTACTGAATATGAGAAAATATGAGAAAAAGAAAATATTATTAAGGAGGGGGAACAATAAAAGATAGAAGATAACAATTGTTTTTCATTTAAATGTTTGAAGATCAAAACTGACTGGAAAGTAAGAAGCTGGAAGAGAGTTCCATAAGTGAGAAATGCAACAAAAGCAACAGTTAGTGTAAAACTTTAGGTTACGTTTATCTATTTCAGCTTCAAGATGAGACCTTGTCACCAATTTAGTACTGTGCTTAAATTCATAAAGTCTAGGTATCTCAGAGGAAGGTTTATCAGAATTTTGGTTCCATAACTGACATTTGAACAAATGTTAAACTTTTGTCATTGAACATATAATCATTTTTTTTTTTTTTTTTTTTAATCGTATCACCCCAAGCAAGGCAATAACGCCACTGATGCGCAGGGGGCTACGTGAGGGTAAAAAGAATGGAAAAGAGAAAGCCGGAAACCACATCCTAAACAGGGAACAAGGGATGCGCCTCTTCACCTGTTCAGTAGACGTGGGTGGAGTGTGAACCGGGCGATAGTTTAGTCTATCTAAAAAGCTCCCCACAATTTAGCAAACCTGTAATACCTGACAATTTAGCAAAATCTGTTGGAAGATAAATCCAAATAACCTAACAGAGATAGACTTCCACCACTTGCCCATGAGGAACAAAATGCATTTTTTTTAATATATTAAAACTTTTTCCAGAGCCCCTATCAGAGTTGAAAACTGTATATAAAAGAGGTTTGCCGTATACTACAGACAGATAAAATCATCTCAATTATAATTTTGAGATTTTCCCTAAATATATATATATATATTGCAAATATAGGGAGAATCTTTTAAGGTGCACTTTTAGTAAATATTTGGATTCTGTTTTGAGAGTAAGAAGTGTAATGGCAATGGAACAAAATATTTTATGGCCATTTATTTTTTTCCTTCATAACGTTATTCTTAAAGAAAATGAGAAAATATTTGGAAATGCCAAGTAAAGATTATCCCTAAAGCTTTTTTTCTCTCTCATCTAAGTATATGTATTCCAATACCATTCTTGGTTTCTTTATTTCATGTGAACCACTAAAAACTATATCATAGACATCGGTGAGCACTATTTGTTAATATTTCCACTGAATTGCATCTACCTCAATACCTCTTCTCTCCTTATACAATTATATAAAACTATATCATGTAGTTACTAACATTAACAATTCCAAGACATTATCCATTACACCACCTGCACATCCAAGCTTACAGCACCTGCTATACCCAAGCAGTCACCTATCCAGGTACTGACCAGATTCAAAGCTTAATTTTAGTGTTTATACAGGAACCAATGTTACGACATGATATGGTTGTAAGTCCTGTAGATGATAATCTGGCACAGGGCTAAGTTGATTGAAGTAGAGGGTTATGAAATTGTATTGCAATAATCTATCATGTGAAGACCTGCCTTCTTTTATATGCCATGGCCTTCAGGATGTTGACTCTCCACAGTTTTCCTATCCTTTCTCGCTCTTAATAAATTTTATCTCTGTTATCTCTCCTAAATACAGTCGTACCATCTACTTATTCAAGCTCTTCAAGTATATCATGCATTATCTATTTGTCTCATGAATATTAAATTTTCCAATCCCTCTTTCTTCATTATATGCCCTAGAAATTTCAATTATCTCTTTCTGATGTTAAGTTTCCTTTTTGTTTCTATTTTCCCTAAAACTTTGTTGTCGCTCACATATTTGATCTTTTTATTTTATTTTATTTTATTTTTTTATAATCATATCACTCCAAGCAAGGCGGCAATGCCACTGATGTGCAGGGGGCTATGTAAGAGTGAAAAGATTAGAAGAGAGAAAGCCGAAAACCACATCCTAAAGAGAGAACAAGGGATGATCTTCTACCCCTGTTCAATAGACGAGGGTGGAGTGTGAACCGGGCGGTAGTTTAGTTTATCTATGGTATTCTTAGCATGTTTCTATCAAATCATATTTCTATTGCTTCCAGTTTCTTCTATGAAGAGATTTTCCAAATAAAAAAATTAAAAGATTTACAATTTTTTTTTTCAATAGGTTCCTTCATGCAAATATTCAATATGAAAAATATCGCTAAAATGTGTATTCATTTCTTCATCTTCTACGTGCTGTGTCCTTCCAGGACATGGGCAATCATGTTTCTTGACCACTTCTTATCCCATGTAGATCTTAGCAATATTTGCCTTTTTTTCATCTCTTCCACTACCAAATTCTTCCATTCATACAAGCTGGTCAGGTAGATGGTCTGCTGCCTCTCTTTGACCCTTTAATAAAACTTGTGAGTGTAAAATTCTCCAAGCCCTCCTTCCTCATTATGTGTCCAAGAAATTTCAGTTGTTTCTTTCTGATTCTGTGTACAAGTGTTATTTTTGTTTTCAGTCTTCTAAAGATGTGCTCCTTCCATGGTATTCTTAACATTCTTCTGTAGAATCACATTTCGCTTGCCTCCAGTCTTCTCTTTGGCTGCGAGGAGATTCTCCAACATTTATTGCCAAACAAGAAGATTGATATGACATAACAGTTCAACACTCATTTCTAACAAAATTTTCCTGTTTCTTAGCACTTTGCTTAGTTTTGGAAATTCATCTTTTGCTAATTTTCGGATTTTGGTATCACATTTTTCATCCTCTGTCGAAACAATTTCTAAATATTTAAACTTCTGTACTTGTTTGATCTTGACATCAAACAATTCATAGATTGTATACTGGGCATTTTCTCTTGCTGATGACCATACATTACGTCTTCATATAGTCGAAAGGCATGAAATATTGGGTCGTCCGGAAAGTTCCTGCAGACATTAGTCGTTCATGTTCCAACACGTTAGAATGCCAAATTCATCGACAAATATAATATGCTGACATTTCCTGTTAGAGTACTGTTCAAACTATCTCTTGAGAAAGAAAGTTTAAAATTACTTAATTCTTGTCAATTTTGTATCCCTATGAAAATGAAAGGTCATAAGGTGCATTTTAGATACTTGATGCTTTTTTTATTACCGTAAAGACAAAAATGCCACGCAAGCAACAAGATATGTTTTGTGTACGGGAAAGGTGCATTAGTTACAAAACTGTACGGAAGTGGTTCGCTACGTTTAGGGTTGGTGATTGAAGACTTATTTATGAAGAACGATCAGGCATACACCTCCACCATCACGCAATACAGATGACAACCAAATCGAGACATTAGGAACAACCCGTATTACACAACGCGGGCTGGAACTGGCAGAAACACTAAATTTATCAAAATTCACCATCCATGAGCAACTAATAAAGCGTAGATACTCTTATCGCTATGATGTTTGAGTACCACGTGATCTGAGTGAAAATATTCTTTTGGAACGCATTTCTGTGATTTGCTGTATAAACGCGATGAAAATGCACCCTTTATAAAGCATATTGTGATGGGCGATGAGAAATGGATCATTTACATCAATGTTTAGGGAAAAAAGTCCTGGGGGATAAGTGACATAAGCCAACTTTAGTCACACCAACAGTAGGTCTTCATCCTAAGAAAGTCATGTTGTGGATCAAGTGGGATTGGAAAGGAATCATGTACTATGAGCTTCTACAATGTAACCAGTCAATTGATTCTAAAAAGTAATGATCGCAACCGGACCAATTAAAGACAGCAAAACGCTCAGAATTGGCAGACAGGAAAGGGTTTTTTTTCCATCAGGATAATGCCAGACCTCACGTTTCTCTGGCAATCCGGCAAAATTGTTGCAGCTTGGCTGGGATGTATTACCCAATCTTCCATATTTACCAAACATTGCTCATTCAGATTTTCAGTTATTCAGGTCTTTGCAAAATAATTCGAATGGTAAAAATTTTGATTCGTTAGATGACATTAAAAAGCATGTTAATGTGTTCTTTGCAGAGAAACTATCAAAATTCTGGGAAGACAGAATCCTTAAGTTGAAGGCAAAATGGAGACAGGTTGAGCAACAAAATGTTTCATATTTAGTTGATTAAATATTTATATACAATTTTATTATTTTGTGTTTTAATTTCCTTTAAAAATCGGCATTTACAATCAGTAAAGTACATTTTACATGCATTCTCTCTTTATACAGACATCCAGTATGAAAAGCATATAAATTGAGTTTCACTCCACAAAAGCATTTAATAAGAAATGCGAATTTTTAGGTGTATTTATTTTAAATGCATTTTTATGATATGCATTCAATATGAGAAGTGTATTTTAAATGTATTTTTTTAAAGATAGGCGTTCAAATGGGAAAAGTATTTAAAATCTCTCTGTACTAGGAATATTTTTTAGCACAGCAAGCCAACGGTTGTTCTGTGTGTTCACTATCTTATACTGGCAGAAATGATTTTTGTCTGAGAAAAACCACAGCATGTTCGGTTAGAGGGGATACCTGAATTTGTTTAAAAGCTTTGTAGCGCGGTCTTTCCTCTTGTCTTCCATGGCTTGGGATAAAAGTTGACCCTTTCTCATCTTGTACGAGAAATGCTGAATGTCTTGGTGAGCTACCTGTCTGATAAGAAACGCAGACACACATGTGTCTGTGGCTATGGACCTGATTGTTGTCAGTCATGTTTTGGATATCTCCAAAAGAGTTTATTTCTTATCAGAACGATCAAAGTGAGTTTTTAGAGATGCCATACCTTCGTAATCAACATTAGAATCATCTAACTCTTTCTGAATCCTATGCACTGTCCTCAGATTGACACTCAAAAAATGAAATATTTGGATTGCAGTTTCTGGTGTGAATGCCAATCAGTACGGCATGCTGTTTCCAAATTTCTGGCAAAGTGAATTTCGTTGTGGTGCTTTTTTTTCTCTCACAGATGATGCCCAACTGACCCTATTATATTGTGAAATCGACAAATTGAAAAAAAAAAACAATGCGCATGATGCAAAATTTAAAATATAAAATTGCAGCAATTTACCCATCGAATCCTGTATTTAATTAATTCAATTCCTGTTTAGCTGTCTCTTTGACAGTCGCATTGAAAATGTAACTGAAGTCATTAAGAATATTTATTTAGAGTAACATCACCGGTTTCACAATTCTATGATTTTCAGATGTTAAATTCAAAAGGTTTGGCTATGTTAAGATATGTTACACATCTGACTGAAACTTGAGATTTCTTTCCGTTTTATGCAAAAAAAAAAGAAAAAAAAGAAGGTTCAGACTGCTAGCTGCTAAAAATGCAATCTGATTGGTTGATTATGATCCACGTGATCAGGTATAGTAATTTTTATGCCCAAAATTGATGATCATAACATTTTGTTGTCAATAATTAGGAGTGTCAATATTCAGTGAGGGTGGTTAATGAAAACAGTGTTACATAGTTCATGAAACCAATGTCTTAAGTAGTTCATGTGTCAGGAGTTCGATTTTATTAAAGTTTAGAGGCAACTCACAAATGTACAAGGATTAAATTTACTTGTGTATGCAAATTAAACATTTTAATTGGTTACGGGGTACTGGAAGTATCTCATCTAAATTTAAATCATATTTATAAATCTGGTGCATAGATAAATAAATAAAAAAATGGAGGACTCAAATCTTTATCTGCGTGTCACAGACGCACTAAATCTATTGGCATATCTATTTTAAATTCTTCTGCTTCTTCATATGCCGTGTTCCTTCAGGACGTAGGCAATCATGAATTTCCACTTGGCTCTGTCTCTTGTCGCTCTCGATATTTTCCTCTTGGTATCTCTCCCGAACTCCACTCCGCCACTCATTTGCTCAAACCTATCAAATATATCTCGCTCTGTTTCCCCCTGTCTTTCTATCCCTATATCCGTCCTGTGAGTATTAGATTCTCCAGGACCCCCTTCCTCATTGCGTGACACAGGAAACTCAGCTGTCTCTTCCCGATGTTGAGTATGAGTTTTTTTTTCTCGTTTGCATCCTCTCCAACACCTTATCGTTGTTCACGTGTTCGGTCCATGGTATCATCAGCGTCCTTCTGCTGAACCAGATTTCTGCTGCCGAGAGCCCCTCCTTCATCCTTGAGGAGATCATCCAACATTTGCTGCTATACAGAATGGCAGATATCATATAACAGTTCCGCACTCTTTTCTTGTCTCTCAGTACTCTGGTCAGCTTTTGAAATGCGTCCTTGGTCATACGCCTTCGGATGTTAGCTAAAAAAATGTTAATTGTTAAAATCAACCGAATCTTAAATCTGTTCTATCTTAAATGTTATGATATGCATTAAACGGTTTAATTTGCAATTGTTCGATTATGTATCAGATAATTTGATCATTACAAAGAAGCAGTTGTATAAAAATCTTAAGCATATTAATATAGTACATTTTTCTCGTTATTTATAGTTTTTTTTAAATATTAGAGATTTTTAAATGATTGTAATATATAAACTTACTGATATATATATTTATAGACGCGTGATTATAACTTTCGCTTTCTGACCATAAAGCCCGGGTTCGAATCTCACCATGGTCGATTTTTTAGGAAGTTGACTTCTTGAGGTTATCGCTCTGGAGGAGGCTATCCCAACGTGCAGCACTTTTGGAGTGTAACCCAAAATACCACGGGTTCACCCAAACCTTATGAGTGAAATTGGGTAGACAGCTGCCTTAGAGGTGCTGTCGATGGTTGTGCTTGCTCGAAGTCAAGTCATCGTGACCGAGGGTTTGGGTGTCCTGGCCTGTTCAGATTGTAGCTCCAGCCTAATTACGTGCTCTCACCCAGAAACTGTAACTAAGATCCGATCAGCATTATAAACCACAGTGTGCTTGAGCAATGTGATTTAGCTAGCCTTTCTTGTAGACAGGCATCTTCGGATACACGTATCAAGTTAGACATTAATATACATATTCCTCACAGGTAGCGAGACTAATTTTCCTGCACAACTTTTCAGGTGCTGTCTGGAGACTGACTGTTACATAATTTAAATTTCAGTAAAAATATCTTGCTGGCGATATTCATATATTATACAACGATTACAGGGATTTATTTTAAAAAATGTTAATTATTGGCATCAACGAAATTTTAAATTTGTTCTATCTTAAGCTCTGTTATATTACATCAAGAACGATTTGATTAACACCAGCACTTCTTGATATATGATACCTTATATTCATATATATGTGTGATAGAAAAAAAAATCTATAGTTGTTTGAAAAATTAGGGAAGAAAAAGTGGAAATAGAAACACGGGTAATGATATAAAATAAAAAGAGAGAAAACAAAGTTAATGAGTAGAAAAAAAAACATAAATAACACAATTACAAGAAAAGTGAAAAAAAAATGGCAGTTAATTCCTTTGGGCAGTCGCACCTATTTGATAGATTAAACATTAGATTAAACATAGATAGATTAATAAACATAGATTAAACATTTGATAGATTAAATAACAGGTTAGTCTGAAGCGCAGATTAAAAAAAAATACATTAAATTGAGGTAAAAAAATGATAGACATTAAAAATGGCTGCACAGAAAGAAAAAAAAAAGATTTATAGCGAAAAGAGGCCAATCTATATTAAGACAAAAAGAAAAGGTGTAACAAAGATATAGAGAAAGGAGTGGGTTCTATAAAATTAATCAATAAATCTCAGTGGTACACTAACTGCCCACGTTTCTCGTCCCGCGCATCCTGCTTTGTTAATTAGGGCGAAAATCTAGAAATAAGATTTTACATCATGCCTTACCATTTATTTATTTATTATCTATTTTCAATCAATTGTAGCTTTCATCTTGAGCCTCTTCCTTTCGCTCTAAACCGGTGAACTCTTTCATTTCATTTATCTTCTCTGAATCTATTTGTCATTGTGACAGTCATCTATCCACACAGCTTCATCTCTGTTGGGATCGGTCTACCTTTCGAGAGGTGTGAGAAGCTATCATAAACTACAACAAGCCCGGACTCTGTTTGGTCATACTTTTGGTGGAGGACTAACAATGGCGATATTGGATGATGAGTCATCTCAATAGCGAAGAACGACAATGATGATGAAGCAAACGGAAAAGAAGAAAGAAAGAGGATGCTTTGCAAACAGCTGTAGTTAAATTAGGCAAATGTACAGGATAGTTATATAATATATTTAGCAAAGGCACAAATTATATATATATATATATATATATATATATATATATATATATATATCTGTGAAAAATAAAAATGTGGATGATATAGAAAGTAAATTTTTTTCTGACCAATAGATAATTTGAGTATAACAAGAATATTCTTCTTGTGTCGTGTCCCTTCAGGACGTAGGCGATCATGGACTTTCATTTGGCTCTCAACACTTTTACTTATGATATTTCTTCTAAGTCCCGCTCCACCATTCATTAGCTCAGACCTCAGAAGTATGTCTCGCGCTGCTTTTCCCCCGTCTATAAATAAAGCCTATAATCTCTTTTATAATAAAGACGGTTTTATATATATATATATATATATATATATATATATATATATATATCTCCCTCCTCTCACGCTCACGGAGAGAGAGAATAGCAAGGCAGTGTCGGCTCAGTTCATTCTCTTTAATACCAGTTATGAAAGCTCTCGCTGCGCATTTGCTCTTTAACAGTGTCTTATTTTATTTTTGCAATGATTATGCTGTCGAGCAGTGAACAATATATATATATATATATATATATATATACAAGTATAGGGTAAGTATGGATGGAATAAAATTCCGTATAAAAAACACTATACTAAAGTAAAAGTGATCAATACAAAATAGAGCGAATGATATTTATTTAGCATTTATAACATAAATATGTTATATCACTACAAAAATAGCCATTTTGTTTTGACAGTAACTGTATCTTATCAAGTGATATTGTTGATTTCAAGTTGAAAAGTTTCAAAAGGTTCAAAACTAGCCATACCCCCTTAATCTGGGAGCCATTGTTACGTATTCAATTGTGACTAATCAAAATACAAGTAATTTTTAATTTGAAGAAAATAGCAGGTTCAAAAAACAAGTTACTGGAGCATTAATGTTAATATTTGATTTTAAAAAAAGTCAGTATAATTGATCGACTATTAGCTTTACTGGTTTCATATTTGTATAACTTTATAATAATCCAAATCTAATGCTTTGTTAAATTTAGAATTTAAAATTTGTAGTTTCTAACATTTATATATATATATATATATTATAAAATTTAAATTTTTATTGTAATTAAAGCTAATAGTCGATCAATTATGCTGATTTCTTTCTTACTGCCACTCCCCATCCTACATGTTACTTCCCCGACCCACAAAGAGACATTCCACCAGAAACCTTTGTATCAGGAAAAAATTATCTGAACAGTTCTTGTCTTCTTTCTGTTGCAAGAGGAGCTTCTTTGACCAACCCTCTTTCTCATTTACATGAAAGAATATACTTTATAAACATCTATGCCGAGGATACGACGATACACGGGCGCGCCTCCTGATGTCTTGACGATCAGAGATTGTCAGCTGACCTCGCTTCCGATCTATCATTAACTTCTCAGTGCGGCAAAAGCTGGCTGATTACGTTCAGTGCCTGCAAAACCAAAATCGTTAGATTCGATCACGATGAACAGATGTCCACTCGAGGAGGCCCCGTGCTTTGAGAGGATATCGAACTTCAAACTCACACCCGACATCAAATGGAATTTCTATATAAGATCTATTGTTAAAGGTGTAGGTAAAGTGATCGGCTCCCTATACCACTCCAATTCTTCAGGCAATTCTCTATCTTTACAAGAGCCAGATCAGGGTAAAAATGAAGTACTGTTAAGTGCCATACGTGATACATGCTTGGGCGATCATGTCTCGAAAGAGACATGACTGGGCAGAAGATTATCCCGCAGTAGTGCAGGAGCAGCCCAAATCTCACTTTCTAGTCATAATAGAGTTCAAAAGCATCTCCAAGTCCTTGTTGGGATTATTTTTCATATTTCAATCTTTCTCTCACAGGTGAGATGTAGCGAATTTCTCACTGCTCTATCGCTAATACCACGTAAAGTGCTCGACCGAACCGCTTCATTTAGTTCCACTAGGCCTGACTTTCACGCTAGGACCCGCCATGCCAATTACATAGTTTCAAATCACCCACACTCCCTCCTTATTCCAAAGTTAATTTCTACAAAACCATTTTTAATCATTGCTCTTAGAAAGCAGACGTATACTGCTGACACTTTTGATATTTATTAATGAGTTTGGTGCCATGCATAACATCCATATGAAAGTCTTGATCTGACGAGGTTTTTTAAGAACTTGACCTGAGGTTTTGGATTAATGCTTTGGTTTTTATAGAAAGTAACAGAAAGCTACTTTATTTATAGAGTTACAAAATGCTAAATGAATTGGAACTCTTCCAATGACGGTCCCACGACTAGGTTAAGAATAATATTAGCAGACGCCATCTTGTAAATATTCATCTTGATGATAGAGAATCAAGTTTGGTCAAAATGCATTAAAAAGCAGACTGCTGAAAATGAAGATCACAAACTAATGAAATTCTCAATTAAAGAGAGTATATGGGAGCCTCAGTATGAAGTAATAGTTAACGTACTTCTCTCAAAGATGTGCGTTGTGGTGCAGTGGATATCGACTCAGAACGACAAATCGAGGAACAGAGTTCGAATTCCAGTTGATTTCTTTGCATTCACTTACTCACAAATACCCTTGGGAAAGGTATTAATCCGTCTCTTCCCTCCAGTTATGGGTTAAATAGATTGATTTCTATAGCCATGGCTGGCAAACCAGTCTATCGCAGAAAACAATGGCAATCTACTGCGGGATGATCTTCTGCCCAGTCAGTCATGTCTCTTTCGAGACATGATCGTCCAAGCGTGTATCACGTATGGCACTCAACTGACTGACTGCTCTCAAAGATCATTTCAAGTAAGTTCAGTCTATGCTCGATGCCCCATAACTTGTTCCTGACTACTTAGTAAATATTTAAAAAAAAAGTGTGTGTCCATTCTTCTTCTTTATACGCCGTATCCTTTCAGAATGTAGGCGATCATAGATTTTTTCTTGCCTCTATCCCTTAGTATCTCCCCCAAACCCCGTCCCGCCACCTATTTGCTCAAGCCCATCAAAAATGTCTCGCGATGCTTTCCTCTGGCTTTCTTTCCGTGTCTCCGTTCTGTGAGTACTAGTTTCTCTAAGCCCTCCTTCCTCATTACGCGTCTCAGAAACCCCAGCTTTCTCTTCCAGATGCGAAGTATAATTTCCCTTTCGTTTGCATCCTCCCCAAAACATTTTCGTTGATCACATGTTCGATCCATGGTACCCTCGTCATTTCACTGCAGAAACAATCTCAGGATTTCAGAACCCGTCTACATGTTTCCTACTTTGTCAATTTATGATAATCGGCTGAAGTTTTTTTTTAACCGTTTCACCCCAAGCAAGGCAATACTGCCACTGGTACGCAAGAAACTACATTAAAAGGAGAGCGAAAGATTACATAACTAGGGAGCGAATAGAAAGAGGAACAGGTTACAGTGTGCGTCAGAAAATGGGTAAGAGAAGGATGGG
Source organism: Ascarosepion bandense (assembly GCA_037127315.1). NCBI lineage: Eukaryota > Metazoa > Mollusca > Cephalopoda > Sepiida > Sepiidae > Ascarosepion > Ascarosepion bandense. The sequence goes on along the minus strand of JBBBDQ010002952.1, from coordinate 30,898 downwards.
AGTACTAGAGTGAAGAGAGTTGCACGAGAGTAGACTGAAAATGGAGAACAACAAGATACAGGGGTTGTCGAGGAAAGGATAAGAAAGAATGAGAGTCAATGAGATAAGAGATGGCAATTGTCGTTGCATTTAAACTTTTAGAAATTGTAGCTATCAGGGAAGCAAGTATGCAGAAGGCAGTTCCACAAATGAGAAATGAGAAAAGAAACTTATGGTAGAAGAAAGAGATTACATTTAACTATTTTGACGGTAGAAGGATGGGACCTTGTTGCTAGCCTAGTTGCTCAAGTAAATTCATGTAGTAAGCAAAATCATGTTGAAGCAAATAAATGAAAAGCAAGTTTAACATGACATTCTTTTTTTAAAAAAATATACTTGTATGAAGTAGCTTTGTGGCCTTAAAGCACAAAATTCTGCCAAATTATTACAATTTTTTAAAACCTATTTTGACATATTTTGCCTGCCTTTTGTATCTGACTAACCTGAACTTGGACTAACACTAACAAAAAATATTTTATTTAATATTCCTCTTAAGTACAAATAACATTAATACAGTTCCATAACCTAGCTAAAAATACTTCAGAGGCCTCAAAAAAAGAAACCCAAATACCTGCTTGCCTCTAATGTGCAAGTCCACTGTGTCATCTCTTGTTTCTTGTATGACCCATTCTCCGGTCTTCCTCAGGTGTATAATCTGGGATTTGAATCCGATATTAAAAAACTAGAATACACATGAAACTGTTTAATTTAGGCTGGTTGATTTTAGAACGTCTTTGTTGAATTAATTAATGTCAAAGTAAAGATTGCATTGAGCCATTAAACTGATAGTCACCATGTAGTGCTGATTCCTATTTCCACGTCTATAAATGATCTGCTTCTGATAATGAGCACTCTTCGATAAATGAAGTGAATTTCAGTGGTACCCAGTTCTATGATTATAGTTTCTTCTGTTGCACTTCTGACTTGTGGAACTCACACCTTTCCTATAAGATGTGACCTTCCAAAATTTCAATGTTAATTGTCGTCTTGTGTCACCTTGAAACCTATTCTTTTATTGTCTTCTGTTTCTTTTACTTTCAGTTAAACAATGAATCCTAGTGGCTTTTATTGCCTTGCTTGAAGTGAAATGATGATGAAAAAAAATCACTCAGTAATGCCAAGGAGACACAATTTTGTTTGATTGCTATTTGCTAATATCAATAATAAAAATGAAATAAATGATTCAACTTTATGAGGGATGGCAGAAGTGATAGCTTTTCATGAGAGTCTATTTACGTAAACATAATTACAAAAGGTGTTCAAACTTACTTTTTTCTTAAGTAATTTCTTTTAGATAAAATGGATGAACAGAGATTTTTCATTTATATTAATCTACATGTTTTTTAGGCCACTATTATCATCTAATGATGATGGGAAATTATATCAGGAAAGAAAGAGTAATTATCATTCATTCTCAAGTCGTTTGAACGAATATTTTTATCTTTCTTGGTTTTATCTCTATGTTTTTGTGTGATGCTGTTTTTGGCTTTTCTCAGCTGTCTAATTTAAGAGAATGAAATGCATTCTATTGATAGTTTTGGATCTAGATAACGGGGATTTATGCAGACAATGTCAATAATCGTTTGGTAAAATAACTATATATATATATATATATATATATATATATATATATATATATATATATATATATATATATTAAATCAGATACTTTAATCCAAGTGAAAAAAGCAGAAAGGTAAATTCCAAAAACCCGATCCTAATTAATATTAAAAATTTTATTTTAATATTAAAAAATGATACAGGAAGAGAGCTCCATGTAATAAAATATTACAGAGCAAATATAAATTAAAAAAGGATTAATTCAATGATGTTGAATGACCATTTCGATGTGAAAATCCCCACGGGGGATAACACATCACCTCAGCAACCGAAAAATCCTTTCAGAAACTTTTTTCGGTTGCTGAGGTGATGTGTTATCCCCCGTGGGGATTTTCACATCGAAATGGTTATTCAACATCATTGAATTAATCCTTTTTTAATTTTTATATATATATATATATATATATATATATATATATATATATGTAAATTAATAAATATACATATGAGTATTATTATTAGTGTTATTATTCAGATGTTAATAAAACAGTGCTCAGTATATGAACAGAGCTGTATTAAATACTAGCAGTATAGCCCGGCATTGCTCGGGTGTACTGAAAGCTTTAAAAATAATTCATGGTTCTGGAGCTCAGACTCTTTGGACGTTGGTGCGAAAGACTAAAAAGTAATAGTTGTTTCCAGTTAAAGCGAAACTGTAGACTGAAAGAAAAATGAATGAATCTAAGTCAAATGTTGATTTCCTGGTATCGACATCAAATAAGATTTTCGTCGTAAACTGAATTTTGAAGGCTAAATAAGTCCTCGAAGTAAATGGTATCATGGCTGAGACTAAGAACTACATTTATACCTACTTAGAGCCAAACCCGAAGCAAAAACTAAAATAAAAGGGCTGAAAAAATAGACATACAGGCTGATAAACAGACGCACACACAAACATCTTGCCTTATATATATATATATATATTATCGATTTTCTGCACTATTGTAAGAACTGCAGCCTTGAAACTTCTGAATATCGTTTGTTATGTCTTTGTCTATGAGTGTATCAAATGTGATTAAAATCGGACCACTCCTTCTATAAACCGATTTTTTCGATTATCGATTTTCGATATTTATCGGAGGGTACCTCGACACAAAACCTGGCTAAGAACACTCGCAGACGCTTATAGTACAACTGTGTAAATTTTCAAGAAAATCGGTTCAGCCGTTTCGGAGTCTATAGGTAACGGACACACAAACATACAGACACACACAGAGACAAAGTTCCATTTATAAATAAGTTTAGATTAGATATATTAATAAAAATATCTATAGATGTAGGATTATTATTATATTATATTAAAATTAGAATATATTTTTTAATCAAATCACTCCAAGGAAAGGAATAATGCCACTAAGATGCAAAGGGTAACTGAGAGTAAAAGAGAATTAAAAAAGATTTTAGAAGCAACCAGAAACTCTTTCTTAAATAGGAAACAAATAAGCAAATAGTTATCCCCCAAACTTTCAACCAATACACTATCAAAAGCATAAAAATAAATTTGATATTAAAAATACCAGCAATACATTTGCGAAAAAAACAAAACTAAACAAAATAAAACTAAACAATTATCAGCAATAACTTTAAACAAAATATTACAGCAATACTTTTTTGAAAATAAAAATATTATCGACAATACATTTTTGAAGAAAAAAATATTACCAGCAATACATTAAAAATATTACCAACAATACATTTAACTCTCAACAAAAACAAGTGTTTACAGAAATACGCCAATGAAACCTGATCTACAAACTAATTTCTTACAAAGAATACATATTCTATTCATACGAATCTATCCTGAAAATCTTGTCCGCATTAAATAACCCATTGAAGTTGATATGCCGTAAAACAAAACAAACCGACAAATGAGAGCTCAGTACATTAAAAAAGTGCTCAACATTTATGGACACACATGTGTCTCCTGAGACCCGCAGGTGTTTTGAAAACTTTTAGACAGATGGTTGAACTCCTCATGTAAAATGACTTAACCACGTGTTTCTTCTGTCTCTGGGTGATTGCGATTTATGCAAACAATGCCAATAATCTTTTGCTAAAACAACTGTATATAAAAAAGATTAGATCAACTTGATTTTAATTAATTCACTCCAAAGAAGGGGATAATGTCACTAAGATGCAAGAGGCGACTGAGAGTAGAAAAGAATAAAAATGACTTTAGAACGAACCAGAAATCCGATCCTAAGCAGGAAACAAAGGATACACCTCTACTGCTGTTCAAAGCACTTAATCACTAATAATCACTTTGGGGACATATAACAGAAAGATGACCGTTATATGATATAAATAGTCATTTTGGTGTAAAAGGACCGAAATATTGAGATTCTAACAGCCAAGATAAAAACAAAGTTGGGTTTTGAAACAAATGTTGGAAGGCTTGCCGATTCGAAGCAGGTACCTAAACAATGTTTTATAAGAAGGACAAATAAAGCCAGTTAGAGAGAAGTCGGGAGAATGAAAATGAAGTAGTATTTAAGGAAAAGAAAATATGCCAAGAAAATATTTAAAAAAAGGTGACATATCTTCTCCACGATTCTGAAAATAAACTCTTGAGGACGTCACAAAGACCTGTCTCTACTCACAAGTTAAGAGCACATCTTTTCTTTCCAGCATCTATAAACAAGTTTCCGCTGTTTGGCTGTTAAGAGTAACATGACTGGCAAAGCGCAGTTCACACTAACCGAGGAACTAGAAAGAGAGTTATTACAAAATTATTGATAGAGATACAAAGAAGTTTTCAGGAAAAAGGAAACCACAAAAAAAATTATACTGTGGTGGATAGGAAATTAAGAATTAAAAGCAACTTTCTTTTTCGCTTTTACAAAAAAAAATCACAATGACGTGTGAAATCTTGGTTTTACCAAACAGAAAAAGGATTGACCACGTGCTTAAAGAAAAAGTCGAAATCGGATTTCGCGAGTAGATGTTAAATTAGTTTTCTGACCAATGGGAGCGATTTGCAGGACTGAGAAGAGTTGACGATCCATTGCGAAAAAACTAAATGGCTATAAAGGCTTCGGTCAGTGTCAGCCAGACAGACGACACACTAAAATGTAACGGGAGAAACTTCAAGTCGACCCGGACGTAAGGTCGCGTCAAACATTCGTTCTCTTTCTCTTTCTTTCTCGTGCACTGATTCCTTTTTCTTCTTCTTCATTCCCAACATTCCCACATACCTCATCTTATACTTGGTAACAAACGGACACTTTAAGACAGACCAAATACTACAAAGACATTCCTACCAAACAAACGCGCATACATACTTACATACTCACATACGTACACATAAACTCTTTCCAACAAGTTACTACTACGAACATTTCTACAACTCTTGATACTGTTAACTTATTACTTGTTTCACATTGAAAATTAATTTCTATAATTCATGTTATTCTTTCCATTAACAAGCAAAATGTATATTTTTATTCTTACACAAATTCACACATTCCAACTTGCTGAAGATGATAACGAAAAATCCTAATCTGTAGGGAGTTTGGGTATGTATAACACTAGGCCGATTTAATAAACATTAACCATCGCCCTGTAGCTACAATACTAACAATTAGAAAGAAATAGCTGAAATTTCTATAGAGAGAAAAGAGAGTCTCATAATACAGAGAAGCAAAGACTGCGAGTAACATACTTATCAGGTTTTTTTTTAATAGATAATTGCGGGATAGCTTGTATGTTTTGGATAGTCACCATGATGTGGCGAGAATCAACAATTTGGAGAGTAAATATTTACAGGCTCCAAACAATATTGGTGGACATAAAGTGAGTCCAAATAAAAATGGGTCGAAACTTCGTAAAAATGACAGCAAAGATGAGGACAATAGTCCGAATAATGTTAATAGCCTAAATACTACCTCATCTCGGAATTATAAACACGCACTGAAGTAAAACTGAGTAATACAAATAGTATAAAGCAAACGACAGCCAATTTACGTTATTAACATTGTTCGGACTGTTGTCTTTATGTTTGTTGCCATATTCACAAAGTTTCGGCCGTTGTAATCTCCGACCTTCTTCAGGTGATTGGAATTTTATATCGCTCACTGGGGTAGATTGTTCTTAATTGAGTGACTTGACCTAGAGTTGTGAATTCAGTACCTAGCTACAGCAGTGATGAACAAAAATTTCAGTGGACAAAATAAAGGGTTCCGTTCAAAATTCTAATGTCCTGATGAAGATTGGAGTGTACAATAGACGAAACCTCGTGAATATAATAACAAACGTGAGGACAACAGTTCGAACCATCGTGTAAATAATTACAATACCTCATCTCAGAAATATAGACAGACAATCAATTTTCATTGACAAAAACGAATTACAGTTACAATAAAAGACAAAATTTAAAGACTAGTTACATAAAAATATATATATATATTAAAAATAGACGAAACCTCGTGAATATAATAACAAACGTGAGGACAACAGTTCGAACCATCGTGTAAATAATTACAATACCTCATCTCAGAAATATAGACAGACAATCAATTTTCATTGACAAAAAAAAGAATTACAGTTACAATAAAAGACACAATTTAAAGACTAGTTACATAAAAAATATTTAAACTAGAGAATGTGCATTTTTGTGTGCGTGATACTTGTGTAAGCCGACGTGATAGACATGTGTGTGAAATAGTTTAAAATTCAAGAGAGAATAAGAAAAAGGCACGCGAGCCTCGTGGCCACGTTCCAGCTGTACTTAGAATACATATTAATGTTGAAAAACTGTAAAAGAGGAGAGAGTCAATGGAAAATGCAAACTTTTTTTTAGGCCTAAGGAGCGCCATACGTTTTTTGTTAGCAATGTCAAGTGTGATAAACTACAAAATGGAAGAAAAGAGGTGATTTTTTAAGCGCTGCTTAGATGTGGCACAGGGCCGAAATTATGGGCTACCCAGTGAGGATCGAACACACTATTCAGTTGTATTAGGTTCTTGTGAGAAAAGATTGCTAACATCGAGACAAACTGGGATGGTAAGAAAAAATGACTTAAAGCAAATAAAAGAGAGGAAGACTCTTTTGTAGACATATATTGAAGGGACACGTCACGTAAAAGACAAAAGAAGTCTTTGCTATTTGAATGATTAGAGTAACACCACCTTTCTTTTCTGTTTTCCTTGATTTGGTCCAGTGCCATACTAAGCTGCGTTAGTATAGAGAACATATGAAAAAAGAATAAATGAAATAAAAAAAAGAATTAAAGAAATGAAACGAAAACTAAAACAAAAAAGAGTAAATTAAAAAAAAAAGAAGGCAATAAGAAAATAAAAGAAATGAAAGAACGAGAGAAGGAAAATTGTGAACTATTCTCAATTTTTCTTTAAATTTTGAATTCTCTCCTTCCCAAACTTAGAGAAAAAACGGAATTGTTAGCGTGTGACAAATACGATTGGGAAGGAGTGTATGCACATTCGCGTAACGCTAAGTATAAAGTTTGACGTTAAGCAAAAGGAAAAAAAAATTAAAAAAAAATTTTTTAAAAATTAAAAAAAAAGAAATATAATAATCCCTATGCTAACAATTTTCATTTTTGTGAACAATTTTTCTTAATGCTTTCTGTTCGTTCAGCTGTTAGTTTGAATCAATTGTCGTAATATCAGCAAGGCGAACAGATTTCGGCAGATCAGGAAACCAGAGACAGTGAAAACCCAGTCACAGATGTCACAAGTTAGGTCTTTGATATCTTTGTTCATTTAGCATCGGCTCTTTTATTTTTTTAAAATTTTTTGGTGATGTAGGATAAAAGAGGAAGGAGACTGGAGTAGATAGACTAAACTATCGCCCGGTTCACACTTCACCCACGTCTATTGAACAGGTGAAGAGGCTCATCCCTTGTTTTCTGTTTAGGATGCAGTTTCCGGTTTTCTCTTTTTCAATCTTCTCACTTCTATGTAGCCCCCTGCACATCAGTGGCGTTACCGCCTTGCTCGGGGTGATATGATTTAAAAAAAAAACAAAAAAAAACAAAACAAAACAAAGATACGCATTTTACACTTATTTTTTTCTCTACCCAAAATGGAATTCAGTTGTCCGAAAAGTTTCTGCCTATTTTCAGTCGTTCATGTTCAAACACGTCACGTTTATCAATTATATTATTTCCAATTAGAGCCGGTCCTGTGTATGACTAAACTGCATCCGGTAGCAAGGCTTCTGATTGGGAGGTTGTGAGGAGCATCGATCCATCTCTTAATTGCTGTTGTTCCCTGGTCTACCCTGACACAGAGTGGTAGCATCTGTTAGGGTCCCAGCTATGAGCAAATAGTTTATCCCCAAAATAGGGTCAAAATACTTTTATAGAAACATATATACATAAAAGTAGACTTTTGAAGGAAAAATATTAGCAACAATACATTTTTAAAGGAAAAAATTATTAGCATTTTATTATTTTTAAATACAAAATTAGAAGATATCTTTAGTTTTCTAAGATAAAAACAATTTTTCATCACAATCTGACTAAATCAACCTTCTTACTATAACCGAACATAAAAAACACTTAAAACACCATCTTTTTGGCTTTAAGTAACCCACAATGGTTGATGTACCGTTAAACAAAACTTAAACTCCAATTAGAGCAGACCTCAAACTATCTCTTGAGAAAAAAGTTTAAAATGACTTGATTCTTTTCAGTTTTGTATCCCTATGGAAATGGAAGATTATAAGATGCATTTTAAGACACTTTTACTATCATAAAAGGAAAAATGCCTCGCAAGCAAGAACAATATGTGCTGTGTACAGAACATTACGGAAGTGGTTCGCTATGTTTAGTGTTGGTGATTGTAGATTTATTGGGAAAGAACGCTCTGGCAGATCTCCACTACAGATGACGACTAACTCAAGACATTAATTAAGAATAACCCGCATTAAACAATGCAGGCGGGAATTGGCAGAAACACTAAATTTATCAAAATCCACCGTCCATGAGCAACTAGTGAAACTTGAGTATGCAAAGCACTATAATGTTTGGGTACCACATAATCTAAGTGTAAAGAACCTTTTGGATCGCATTTCTATCAGTGATTTGCTGTATAAACGTTATAAAAATGCTCCCTTTTTTAAGCAAATTATGACGGGTGACGAGAAATGGATCGTTTACATCAATGTTCAGCGAAAAAGATACTAGGGATAAGTGACATGAGCCAACTTTAGCCAAATCCTAAGAAAGTCACGTTGTGGATCAGATGAGATTGGAAAGGAATCGTGAACTGTTAGTTACTACCGTGTAATCAGTGATTTTAATACTTTAATACTTTCACGGCTTCTGCTCCGATGAACTTAGATCACTGGTGCCCCCTAAATACGTATTTGAACGAGATACTAGATTAGCAACTAGATCCCACCCTTTTACAGTGAAACCGATAAAATGCAACCGCAACTTCTACTCCAACAGTTTCTTTCCTCGCACTTCCCGACTGTGGAATTCTCTTCCACACGATTGCTTCCCCGACGGCTACAATCTCCAGGAGTTTAAATGTAAGGTCAATAGACACCTCCTAACACACTAACCTGCTCCCATTCTATCAAACACTCTTCCCATCTGCCCAACCCTCATCCCCGCTATCCTTACTCATCTGTCACCTTCCTTCTGATATTCCCTATGTCTAACCACTCCTTCTCTTTACCTTCCCCTATGTAGCCCCATGCGCAATAGTGGCAGTGGAATGCCTTGCTTGGGGTGAGATGATTAAAAAAAAAAGAAATAAAAAAAAGAGAATTGATTCTGAAAAGTACTGGTCTTAACCGGACCAATTAAAGGCAACAAAACGTCCAGAATTGGCGAACAGGAAAGTGTTGTTTTCCATCAGGATAATGTCAAACCTGACATTTCTTTGGCAACCCGGTAAAATTATTACAGCTTGGGTGGGATGTATTACCCCACCCGTCATATTCAGAAATTTCCTTTTCAGATTTTCATTTATTCATGTCCTTGGAAAATAATCTCAAATGGTAAAAATTTTAATTCTTTGAGTGACATAAAAAACACCTTAATGAGTTATTTCCCGGGAAAACACCGAATTTCTGGGAAAACAGAGTCTTTAAGTTGAAGGCAAAATGGAGAAAGGATGCGTAACAAAATGATTCATATTTAGTTCAATAAATATTTAAATGGCATAATTTTGTTTTGTGTCTTAATTTCAAGACAACCCAGTTTTCAACGTCTGTCAATATATTCTCTCCCTTAACTTTACGTCTCTCTTTTATTCACTGTATTTTTTCGGACTGTTGTCCTCATCTTTGTTGCCATATTCACCTGGAGAAGGCCGGAGCGTACAAGCACCGAAAAAAATATGAATATGGCAACAAAGATGAGGACAACAGTCCTAACAATGTAAATAGTGTTAATAATCTCAATGGTAAAAATTTTAATTCTTTGGGTGACATAAAAAACACCTTAATGAGTTATTTCCCGAGAAACAACCAAAATTCTGGAAAAACAGGTTTTAAGTTGAAAGCAAATGGAGAAAGGTTGCGTAACAAAATTATCCATATTTAGTTGATTATTTAACGGCATTATTTCGTTTTGTGTCTTTATTTCCCTTAATTTTCAGACAACCCAATAGTCATTGTCTGTCAATATATTCTCTCCCTAAACTCGACGTCTCTCTTTTAGTCTAGTTGTTTACTTCTTATTCTTTAGACTGTTTGCATTTGTTCGAACGGTTGTCCTCATCTATGTTGCCATATTTACCTGGTGAAGGTCAGGGCGTACAAGCACTGAAAGGACGTGAATATGGCAACAAAGATAAGGACAACAGTCCGAACAATGTAAATAGTGTAAATAATTACAATAATTCATCTAAAAATATAGACAAATCCTCTTGTTCTTTATTTCCTTTGCTTTTCCTCACATTTAATTATTCTTTTTCTTCATTTCCTATCACCTTCTCATTCCTATTTTCTTATACTTCATTTCTAACTGGATATGTTTCTGGTATGGGATACATATTTTTTTTATTAAAATAAGCACAGAAACACAATAGAACATTCTAGATAAATTGGATCAAAACAGCAGTAGAATTTAGATTACATTTTTATATTTCTCAACCAATCAGCTAAAAACTTAGAATAAGAACATTCTAGAAAAATAGGCTTGAAAGTAAATTAACACAAAAATATTTAGGCCCCAAACAAAGTAGTAAAATAATAAATCTGATTGGTCAGTAAATGTTTTCACACTCTAATGTTAGGAAGATTAGTTGATCCCCTATTAATGTATAAATACACACAGTCATCAAGCAGTCACCCAGCAGGCCATTAAGTCCGCATGACACCGCATACTTTGCCGGCCATGTCATTTCTTCCATGCCAAAAGTTCGTGACCTCGCTCCAAGGACCTTAAAAAGAATAAGCCGACAAACTTTCTTTGAGCAACGCGACACGTTGTCGCCAACTGTAACGCACCAAAATGCAAGTAGGAAAGGCTTATTTACAGACTTTGTTAATGCAAACTCATACATGTTTTTGGACAAAAATTAACTTCTTGCCAAGTTTATATTTCTCAAAAAGGCAATTTTAGAATCATGTATTTTGTTGGTTTCTACATACCACTTTATTTGTCAAATAATAAATTGTTTGTTGTTGAATGTCCGTTGTAAATTATTCCTTCACTTTGCGCGATTGCAAAATTGAGTGTTGTATTTGTGGGGGAAATAATCAACATACAACCCAGCAAATACCAAATCCCCCACACTGGTTCCCATTCTTTCTATTTCTTTAAACTTAAAAAAAAATTCCCACTCGAATTTTTTATTTCAGCTCATTTTGTTACTTTTTAATCATTTTCTACATTAAATTATTTTTTTTAAATGTTTCCTTATACATTTGAAAATTTTCTCCTGTACTTCATTTCACGTTCTCTCTATTCCAGTTTTTTTTTCCTTTTCTTATACTTTTTACATTTATACTTTTTACTGAAACCTTCATCTTAAAGTATTCGACTAAAATTTTCTCTAAAATGTTAAAGTTTGCAGCAATGCACGGAACAATCTTTTCCGCCATTAAATGAAAAGTGACAGTCATTTCTATTCACACGATTAACGAATGGAGCACGAAGGACAAAAACACGAATGAACATATACCAGAGAAAAGAAGAATGAACAAATATTTAACACTTTTATATATGACAGTTTTTCCGAGACAAAAGAATTAAAGCTTAAAGTTTTTGTTCAGTTTCTATGAAAAGAATCGAATTTAAAAGATGGCTAACCTAACAGAATTACGCTTTTAGGATTAAATAAGAGGTAAAAAAAAATGATGAATAAAAAATAACCTGGTTTTTCTCTCTGCAAAAAGATAAAAGTAATGACTCTTTATTATTTTCCCTAAGCAACGTTGAGCCTGGTCAGTACTTAGATGAGTGGCCGCTTGGGAATACGAAGTGCTGTAAGCGTCTAGTAACGGATGTGTGTTGTGGTGCAGTGAATATCGGCTCGGAAAGAGAAATCGGTGAGCCGAGTTCGAATTCCAGTTGAATACCCTGCATTCACTTAAGTACTGGTACCCTTGAGAAAGGTATTAATCCGTCCCTTTTCTCCAGTTATGGGTTAAATAACAAGGTAGGACTTGGAGACCCTGCCCTTAAAAACAAATTTTAATGAATCTTGATACTCGAAAGCACAAAATATATAAAAAACAACAATTGTTGAAAGAAAAAGGTATTACCAGCAATAAATAAATAAAAATTTAGTTGGCAATAAATGACCTGCCAAGGTTGATATGCCATAAAAACAATACAACCAACCAAATTATTTTCCCAAGTTTGCATAAAAATGGTGGCAATTAAAAAACAAATTAACATATACAATACTCTATGAAATAAAATAAAAAAAAATGAAAGAATACATTGAGAAAAGAGAGAAAGCGTGTTGAGTAAAATGTTAGGATTTAAATAACCAAGGTGAGGATAAAACTTGTAGGAAAAATGAAATAAAATCGATAAAAAAATACAGAAAAAGGAAAAACATTTTCCCATGATGCTAAGAGTAAAGGAACCGGAAATAAGATTACCTCAGTCAGTTTGCTCAAACGTCGTTAGGTGGTGTTATTGAAGTCTACAAAAAAATATGACAAAACAGTTTTCGCCTCACTCCGTTTCTCCTCTTTGCTTTCAGACGTGAACCACGTGATAATGACTTTCTCACTGAGGAATGTTAGTTTCTCCGGTCCACTGAAAACTGAACTCTCTTCTCACTTTCCAACACAAGGCGCTCTCATATCTCATTAAAAGCTCTAAACTAGGAAGTAAGGCAAGCACTGTCGTCGGTTGTTCCAACTCAGCGCAAGGCTGACTTGAGCGCAACCATTGTAACGATGCTTATACTCACCTACTTTAACTTCTGAAGAAAGAAAAAAAAAGCAAACATGCTATATCCATGTTTGAACAATAAAGTTAGTAGAAATCCTTTCTTTGGTTGTTCCAACTCTGAGCAAGGCTGATTTGGATCAATATTTGAGACAATATTTATGTAATTGAAACTAAATTACTTTCTTTTAATCATCTGATAGAAGCTTTGTCTTACGTAAGCATGGTTAATGCTAATCTCCAGAGTGACTCTTTACGCCTTCTCAGGCGAACGTTTTCTGCTGATATGAAGTGAAAATATTTTATTGAATCAATTGTTAGGTTTACTGTTAGGAAGTTTATTTTTACTGTGGCATGCTAGATAACTTTTTTGTCAGAATCTATCTTACACATATAAAAGTTCACCATTCGTAAATACATTGAATATTGCCGTCGTATCTGAACTGGTGCTTCTGCTATGTATTTAGAGATTCTTAATAGAATACAAAGATAAATATGCAATATTATTGGTCCTGACCTGGCATTTTGGCATTAGTTATTTTCCCATTTCGATAACGTATCTTCACTGTGTCTTTTGTAAAAAGTATTTTCATGATAATTATTTTTAGCTACAGCGACTTTAAGAATTTACGTGTCCTACTAGATTGTAGGCTGGGTCTTATCATTTTACAGTTGAAATGTCTCGCTGTAACCGTAAGTTCTATGCTAAAAGTTTCTTCTCTCACCTTTCCCGCTTATGGAACTTTCTTTCAGCTTCTTACTTTCTAGTCAAATCTGATTTTCAAAAATGTAAATGCAATATCAATTGCTATCTTCTATTATATTAATTCCTGTATTGTTTCGTCCAGTAACAAATTACAAATAACAAATATAAACTAATAACAAATTACAAATAACAATTACAAATAATACATATTCTATTCATACGATCCTATTCTGAAATTCTTGTCGCTATTAAATAACTTATTAAGGTTGATATGTCTACAACAAAATAAACCAAACCTATTCTATCCTTGCATTGTTTTCTTTTTCTCATATTTTCTCATAGTCAGTAATTCCTTGCGTCTTAGTAGCTTTATTGCCTTGCCTGGGGTGAAATGATTAAAAATACCGGAAAATCAGCTTCAGTATAATCTTATACACTAAACTGAAGGATAAAAATCACTAACATGAGGATATTAGTCGGAATAACTTTCAGAATTTAAGACATTTTGAAAACTCATGATTCCCATTTTGGTAAACCTGAAAAATGAGCCTGAATTAGAATGAAGTAGCAAAAATCTTTGAAAAGTTTTGATCTATTATATAGAAAAGAATAAGATTAAAAGGATTCGGGCTTATAATAAAGCACCTTTCGTATATTTTCAGAAATTTATCAAAGATTCAATTCCAGGGGGTGGCAATCAATTATTACTGATATATTTTCTCGCAGGGGTCGGATAAATATGACTGCAGATCTTTTCAGCTTTGGGACACTGCATAGCAATTTGCAGCAATTGCCCAAGCAGGAATATCTTAAGCATCTTCAAAAGCAGAACAAAGAAGGTTGGTCCTTTCGTGCATTCTTCTCTACTTTTTACGATATAGAAAAATATACACGAAAAAAGGAAAACAACGGGTTTCTTTGTCCAGTCCATAACTTACCATACTCTGTTATTAAACAATCAGCATCAATAATTCAAAATTGCTTTTTAACATTTTTATTATAACTAGAAGTATAGCCCGGCGTTGCTCGGGTGTAATGAAAGCTTTAAAACTAATCCATGGTCCTGGAGCTCAGACTCTTTGGACGTTGGCACGAAAGACTAAAAAGCAATAGTTGTTTCCAGATAAAGCGAAACCGTAGACCGAAAGAAAAATGAATGGATGTAAGTCAAATTTTGATTTCCTGGTATCGATATCAAATAAGTTTTTTTCGTCGTAAACTGAATTTTGAAGGCTAATTAAGTCCTCTGAGTAAATGGTATCATGGCTGAGACTAAGAACTACAATTATACCTACTTAGAGCCAAACCTGAAGCAAAAACTAAAATAAAAGGGCTGAAAAGAATATAGTCATACAGGCAGATAAACAGACACACACACAAACATCTTGCCATTTATATATATATATATATATATATATATATATATATATATTATCGATTTTCTGCACTATTGTAAAAACCGCAACCTTGAATCTTCTGAATATGGTTTTTTTATGTCTTTGTCTATGAGTGTATCAAATTTGATTAAAATCGGACCACTCCTTCTATAACCCGATTTTTTTCGATTATCGATTTTCGATATTTATTGGAGGTACCTCGACACAAAACCTAGCTAATAACATTCGCAGACGCTTATAGTATAACTGTGTAAATTTTCAAGAAAATCGGTGTAGCCGTTTCGGAGTCTGTAGGTAACGGAGACACACACACAGACACACAAAGTTCAATTTATAAATAAGTTTAGATTAGATGGTTTGTTACTGAACTTGCGTCTTTTGTTTACTATTTTCTTTCTGATTTTTTTCCCCTTTGGCTAGTGTTCAATGAAGCATATGTCGCATATCATCATAAAAAGTCATAATTCTTGGGACGTCAGCAGCTGTCGTGATTAGTTATTTCAAAGTATCTGTTACTCTAGCATAAGAAAGACTTTCATACGGGCCTAGATTATCCTTTGAACTAGTATAAGTTGCAGTCTGAGGAATGCATCAAGCTTTTGTAAAGAAATGGTTTTAATTATCTAGATATAACTTCTAAATAGTTTCACAAACTGAAATATCAGTATGACAAATTCATTTATCCAACTTTGCAGGAAGCAAAACAAAGAAAATAATGTTTTAGCTTGTATCATTGTGTTTCAACCTATTTGGTTTCAGTTCACAATGTTTAAATCTTTGACACTTTTATATAGTAGTGATTTTAGCTTTCTAGATGTTACAACTTCTAACTAGCTTAATAAACTGAAATGATATCAATATGATAAACTCATGTTTATTTTTTACTAGCAGTATAGCCCGGCGTTGCTCGGGTGTAAAGAAAGCTTTAAAACTAATCCATGGTCTTGGAGCTCAGACTCAGCCTAAAGAATATTTGTGTGAAGTTTGGTGAGAATCGGATAAAAATTGTGAATTTGTATAAAGGACATACAGACAGATATACAGACACACACACAAACATCTTGCCGTATATATATTATCGATTTTCTGCACTATTGTAAGAACTGCAGCCTTGAAACTTCTGAATATCGTTTCTTATGCCTTTGTCTACGAGTGTATCAAATTTGATTAAAATCGGACCACTCCTTCTATAAACCAATTTTTTCGATTATCGATATTTATCGGGGGTACCTCGACACAAAACCTAGCTAAGAACACTCGCAGACACTTATAGTACAACTGTGTAAATTTTCAAGAAAATAGGTTCAGCCGTTTCGGAGTCTATAGGTAACGAACACACACACACACACACACACACACACACACACACACACACACACACACACACACACAAAGTTCCATTTATAAATAAGTTTAGATTATAATGCTGGTAATAAAAAAAAAATCTATTTTTTATCAGTGCCTCTAAAACTGAATCCATATGCTTCAACCAGCAATGTTCAATACAAACTGTCTCAGGTGAATCAATAAAATATATCGAATCTTTTACATACGTAGGAAGCAAAATAAATTTTACTAAAAGGGGTGCGAAAATTTAGATCGTTAAAGCCTGGACTGCCTTGAATAAAATGGATGTAAATGGAAACCTACCTACCAGACAACCTCAAGCGCAGATTTTTTCGGGCCAATTTAGAGGCGGTGGTAATGTATGGTGTCACTGCATGGGCGTAACTTAAAACTCCACAGTCTAAATTTGCTGAAACCTATACTCGGCTGGAGAGAGCTATACTTAACAACTCTTGGACACAACATCCAACTTAATCAATGCTTCATGGACTCATCCCTGATGTTTCTACAATCTTACACAAACGGAGAATGCTCTTTGCAAGGCATTGTTGGAGAGCAAATCAAAAACTCGTGAGTGATCAATACAGTCGCAAGTAGCCATGGCACAAGACGGTCTGGTCTTCTAGGAACCATCTACATTGACCAGCTATGGAATTAGACAGGATGTCACCCTAATGACTTTCCAACCGTCTTAATTGGCCTGATAGACTCATGAATGTCCGAGTTATCTCGACCAAATTAAAATAAATAATATAGTTTGTGTTGGAGTATGTGCTAATTTGGTTTGCAATATATCGTAAAAATGTGACATTTCTTAAAGAATATTTTATTAACAAAACAAAAGATAGCTATTCTTGTTAAAAACGATACAATAAGTTTACTTCAAGCTACGTAAATCTTGCTAAAATATATATTTTATGTGCCATGTTCCTTCAAGACGAATGTGATCATAGCCCTCTACATCTTCCTGTCCCTTGTAGCTCTTTATATCGTGTATCTTTTTGTTATTTATCCCAACTATGTTCTACCCTCCATTTACTGAAGCTTATCAAGTATGTTACGTGCTGCATTTCTCTGTGCCTCTTTACATTCAGGACATAGGTGGTCATGGTCCTCCACACTTTCCTGAATATTGTAGCTCTTAATAAAGTTTTTCTTTTCGTTATTTCTCTCAAACCCTGTTCTACCCTTCATTTACTCAAGCTCATCAATTATGTTACGTGTTGCTTTTCTCTGCCCAATTTTCCCTGGTTCTGTTCTGAAAATATCAGATTTTCCAAGCCCTCTTTCCTCCTTACGCACCCCAGAAATTTCAACTGCATATTCCTGATGTTAAGCATGAGTTTTCCTTTCCTTTATTTCCAAAACCTCGTCGTTGCTTACATGTTCGATTAATGATATCCTCAGCATTTTTTCTGTGAACCGCATTTGTCTTGAATGTCTCTTTTTTTATATACCTTTGAAGAGGTTGTCCAGCATTCGCTGTCATAGAGTAGTACAGATATCACGTAACAGTTCAGTTCTTTTTCTTTGTTTCAATTATCAAACGAAAAATATATCACGAGTAAAAAATATTCAAGACGATTGCGGACGAGTTAGGGGTGGGGGATGACATAATTTTATTAGTCTGGGGGCTCTAAAATGTCATTATCCGACCTTGCTTCTATGATTCATTGCTGGCCATTGAAAGTCAGTCAGTTAATTGCCATACGTGATACACGCTTGGGCGATCATGCCACTTACGAGACATGACTAACTAGGCAGAAGATTTTCCCGCAGTAGGTTGCGATTTCTTTCTGCGGTAGACTGGTTGCCAACCAAGGCTATAAAACCAATTTGTCCTGCTATTTAACGCATAGCTAGAGGAAGAAGAGGTGGATTAATACCTTTCCCAAAAGTATTTATGAGTAAGTGAATTAAACGAATTTAACTGGAAATCGAACTCGGTTCTCCGATTTCTCATTCTGAGTCGATATCCACAACGCACATCTATTGGAAATATATATTTTAATTACAATTCATGAACGATTCTTTATACGTATGTGCAGAATAGATTTTACAAGCACTTAACATTGCTTGACAATTTTCCTTCTTATAAATACGACTTTAATACTTTCCTCATGCAAGAGTTAATCGATTCTCTGGACAGGAGATGAAAAACATATTCAGATAACTTAAAATTCCGGATAAATTGATACTTCAATTATCAAAAAAGAATGAAGTAAAAAGTCAATTTCTGATAGAAATTTAATATTTATATAATAAAATAACATTTTCAAATGTATTGTTAAAGTTTAGTCTAATTTATTTTTGACAAAAAGAAACGTGTCAGTTTTTACACATTTTCGTTTTTCTACTTTCCAAAATAGAATTAAAGTAGATTTATTTATAAGTATATTATTTATTTGTAAGTATAGCTCCTGGTTCAAGCCGCAATCAGATTAAATATTTGTCGAACATAATCATTGCTTCGGTCTTGGCAATCAAAATTCTGAACACCGAGCTTGGTTTTCTGAATTCACAAAATGCTTTTATGAAATGAAATATTAGAATGGATTTAATTCAGATGATTGAAAAATGTTTGCATGTTTTCAGTCTTTCTCTTCGCTTAAAGTCCGAATAATTGAGGAAGAACTGTCGTGGCTAATAACTTATCTTGTTATGAGTATGAACACGCATTGATAGCTTATCAGTTCACAGGTCAGAAAACTGAGAAGAGAGGATTAAGCATCAACTGGAAGAAAACGGAAAGCATAGTTGTTAGCAAAAGGGACAGCCAAAAATGAAAATTACAAATTGGTGATAAGAAAATCAAGCAAATGAAAAATATCTGGAAATTGTCAGAGGACCGAAAGTGCAAGACCGAAATACGAAGGCAAATTAGGATACCCCAAAATGCATTCCAAAATCAAATCAAAGTATGGAAAAACAGAAAAAAAAAATAGAATGTAGTATTCAGGAGAGTATCCACGTGGGAGTCTATTGTACAAAGTAGCGGTTCTATGGGGAAAAGCTGTCTGAGTGAAACTTTGTCCGTATTTTTTCAAATTTCTTAGAGAAGGTAATGCGGGATCGGTTAGAAACAAGGAAAATAAAAATCATTATGCAATTATTGTAGAAAATCTGATTTTTTAGTTAATCTCCAAGAGTTCTTGTTTATGTCATGTTGGTTAATTTAATGACAAATTGTTGGATCAGCCCTTAAGAGATAGCAGACACAGAAGTTACAAGAACTCATAGTGAAGGAAATCAAGAACTGTATGCAAGGTTGTTAGCAAAAAGGAAAGCCCAACATGCAAATCACAAATTGGAGATTCCAAAATCAAACAAATACAGCAATTTAAATATCTGGGAATTGTTTTAACAGAATACGGAAAGTGTGACACTGAAGTGCAACCGAAGTTGCATTGAGATAGCGAAAGATGCCTCCCAAAAGCTAAGCGAAGTATTAAGAAATAGAAAAACATTTAGAAACAAGGAAACAAGTACTGAACAGTTACGTGATACCTCTATGTCATTGATTGCCGGACAAACTCCTCAAAGATTAAGAATACACTTGACGAAACAGAAATGTGTTTCTACAGAAGGATACTGAGGATATCATGAACCTATTATATTAGCAACGGCGGTGTTGTAGAGAAAATGGAAATGAAAAGGACATCTCGGAACGAGAAATTAGGGAGCCGATTTCGAATTCCAGTTGAATTCATTGCATTCACTTACGCGCAAACATCCTTGGGAAAGGTATTAATCCATCTCTTCCTTCCAGTTATGGGTTAAATAAGAGGACAGATTAGGTTCTATAGCCTTGGCTGGCAACCAGTCTACCGCAGAAAGCAATGGCAACCTACTGCGGGATAATCTTCTGCCCAGTCAGTCATGCCTCTTTCGAGACATGATCGCCCAAGCGTGTTTCACGTATGGCACTTAACTAACTGACTGACTCAAAATCAAGACGAGACAGATTTTATAGGGCACATAATGAGGAAAGAGGTCTCAGAAAATTTGTTACTCACAGGACAAATAAAAGGCAAGCAACACAGAGGAAAACAACGTATAACCTACCTAGTAAGATTAATAAATTCATGGCGGAACAAGGTTTAGGTAAGATAACAAAAAGACAGAAGTTATCAAGAGCTACAAAGGACAGGAAGTTGTGGAAAGCGATGATCGCCAACGCTCTGAAAGGATATGGCACACAGAAGAAAGGGTATGCATATTCATGGCGGAACGAGGTTTAGTAAATATAAAAATATTAAACTTATTAAAAGCTACAAAGTACAGGAAATTGTGGATAGCCATGATCGCCAACGTCCTTAAAGAACATGACACAAAGAAGAATTTACTGTTCACTTCACACTAATACCATCGGGAGAAGCTCCTCCTACATCACAACGGCAGTTTCGATGCAACGTACAGCTCCACACCCATATATTCGGACAGTACCCAAATTCTCACGACACCTCCTTTTTTGTTTCATGCGGTATTTATACACTCCCGCACAGTATTAGGATCTGACACAAGGTCGGATTTAATGTAGGGTACCCGTATATGTACATGTGGATCAAGTGGTACGCTGACGTCAGTATTCACCAATCATTCCTCTTTAGTTCAAATCTCCGGGGCCAGGCTTGTCATATAACTTAAACAAATAAAAAGTAAAATAAAAATAGATCAGAAAAAAAGGCCCCATAAAGACAGAGGTTAAGGGATAGAGCGAATTGATAGGAAGCAAACAAAAATACCTAACCATGTTTACAAGATTCGGCAAACTATTGCTCTGGGTGGGTCCCTGTTCATATAATTTATCATATCTCATGAACGTCGACTTGATTGACGCCCGAACAAGGCTGCAGCAGTCGAGGACAGGTTGTCGTCACCCACGGAGCACTTTCGTCCTCTCTGTGGGACTAACTTTTAAAAATAAAAATCAACCAAATTACTATGAAAATGAAGGGAGAAAAGGTTAAGACGGCTCGCATGTACCGGGACCTTGAGTTCTTTTCGTGTGTATTTCACTGCCAATAGTGTAGTTTTGGACGCGGCGGTGGACCTTACGCGCGTCAACGCAAATAATAGATTGATTGCGGTCGATGTTGCCGTGACGAATAGGGAGTTCCGCTTCATCGTGGCTTGTGTGCTTAACAAATAGCACGAGAGGCATTTCTTTATTCGGCATTTAGAGCTTTTCTTGACGACTCCAAAACAACTAAGACTAATGGCAGATTTGAATGCCTTCCATGATCACAATTTTGACGGTGGCGTGGAGTTAGAATGGTCAGTCGGCATGAGCGAAGATTTTTATCTATTCATTTAAAATCAATCGCAGAAATCACAAGTTTGACCCCTCATTTATGTTACCATGGTTATAAACTTAAACTAAGTTTAAGTTGTAACTTTTGAAATGAAACTTTCTCAGCCGTCGTTTTTTTTTCTCCTCCAAATGCCACTTTGGGTGTTGGTTGAGCGAAATAGCTGTAAACATGAATTTGATGGTCTGAAGATCGCGTTTAAGCATCAAACAGATTTTCAACATTCTGTGTTGACCTCAATGTCCAGTTTTATATTTACATACTCTCTGTCTCTGATATTGAGCGCTTTCCCCCATAAATATAGCACACAAAAATATTTGTGTGACAGCAAAAGTACCGAATTCGACTTGAATTTGAACTCGCCTCATTGGTTTCTCTACCCGATTCGATGCACACACTAACCGTTAAACTGTCTTAAGTTTTGAGATAAAGTATTTTTATTATGCATAACATAATTAAACGAGTTTATCATTTTGTTCATGTTTTTATTTTTAAAATGGAAAATATTCTTTAAGCTTCATCCGAACAACTATTTTTGTGTCCAATTTAAGAAGGAAAAAAAAAGAAAAAAAAAGAAAAAAAAGATTAAGAAACCTTTTTTTAATGCCTGAAATAATAAAATACTAACCATTCTTGCAGAATAAATGCCCTAGGAAATGCTTGTTTGAATCCGTACGGATGAAACCATCTAATTTTGGACAGGTAATAGGTTTAAACGAAGAGTAATCTTTTCTTATTTAAATTTATATATATATATATATATATATATATATATATATATATATATATATATATATATATATATATAAACAAACAGGTAAATCATAAGTTAGAAAATGTATTTAGCCATTAAACCAATGTCTAAATATACCAAATAAATTCTCTTTCATAACTGTAAATATATCGGTTAAAAATGCTCACTCAGTGGATGATTATATATATAAAAAAAAAAAAAAAAAAAAAAAAGTTGGGTGGACACTTTGAATCGATAAACATTAGATACGGATATTTAGCTGCAAAAATTGCGCAAAAATGGAAGCTTTTTGAAACAGTGTGTGTATGCGTGTCTTTTATGCACCACGTCCTTTTAAAACGTGGGAGGTTATGGCTCTCTACAGCTGACTATTTTGTAGTAACTCGTTTTAAGTATTTTGAAAGTAACTGCTTTCCCCCTGACCATCATTTTCGCCATTCATCTATAAACACGGTAAGTAGATTAATTGCAGTTTATCTCTGCTTCTCTTGCTTTCATTATGTTTTTAAATTCTACAGACCCTCTTTCCTCCTTGTGTGTTCAATAAATTTCAACTCTTTCTGATTTTAAGTATGAGTTTCTTTAAAGTGGCAGTTCTCCATAAATTTCCGATTGTGGTATTTTAGCATTCGTCAGTAGAAGCAAAACTGTCGCACCAAGTTACTTGTTTTTAACTGTTTGTCATACATATACAGTGTGTTCATAAAGTTCGTGTGCACTTATATTTTTATTTTTTAATCATATCACCCCAAGCAAGGCGGTGACGCCACTGATGCGCATGGGGCTACTTTAGAGTAAAATGATTGGGAAAGAGAAAGCCGGAAACCACATCCTAAACAGGAAACAAGGGATGAGCCTCTTCACCTGTTCAAAAGACGTGAATGGAGTGTGAACTGGGCGATAGTTAAGTCTATCTACTCCAATTGAGAACAAAAGAGAAAAGAGAAAAAAAAAGTGAAAGAATATTGGAAAAAAGAAAGCCGGGAACCACATCCTAAACAGGAAACAAGGGATGAGCCTCTTCACCTGTTCAAAAGACGTGGGTGGAGTGCGAATAAATTAAAAAATTATAACTTATAAGTACACACTAACTTCATGGACACACTGTATAAAGTATACCTAGTGAGCCAACAAATCTACCAAGGTTTCACCTAAGCGGATCGTCAGGGAAAGCTGGATCGTCAGGAGCCAGCGTTCCCTGATGATCCGCTTAGGTGAAACCTTGGTAGTTTTGTTGGCTTACTAGGTATACTTTATTTATTCTGCTCTACCTAAGTATTGGGCTTTTTATTGTTAGTTGATTACTCGTCTCGGTTTTTTTGGGGGGGGTGGTTATGTACTGACCCGGTCCGAACCCTTTTGACTGGTGTTCATGTGCTTAGCTCTTTCTTTTTTTTAATAACCACTTTTCCTTTCACGTAAAGTCGCAGAGGGTTTTACGATACGAGTATAGTGATAAGTTTATATATATATATATATATATATATATATGCGATGTGTGTTGTGGAGAAATTGAGGAGTCGAATTCAAATTCCAATTGCATTCACTTACGTGCAAATACCATTGCGAAAGCTATTAATTCGTTTCTTTCCTCAAGCTATGGGTTAAATAACAGAACAGATTGGGTTCCGTAGCCTTGGTTACTTTTCAATCACCATGCACACACATATAAATGCCTGCTTAGTTATTATTATAGCCCATATATAAATATATTGTCCAACATTTACTTTGATAGACGAGACTAGGCATTATATAGCGTTTTTGCAAGCTTTCCTTTCTTTCTAGGTAATCTATCTCTTTCACAAACACAAGTCAGTATAGCTACAATTGAAAGAAAATGTAAAAAAAAAACAACAACAAAAAACAAAAAACATTAAAGAATGAGTGTAAAGTTAAAGAAAAGACGAAAAGGATAATTTTTTTTTTAATCATATCACCCCGAGCAAGGCGGTAACGCCACTGATGTGCCGGGGGCTACGTAAGAGTGAAAAGATTAGAAGAGAGAAAGCCGGAAACCACATCCTAAACAGGAAACAAGGGATGAGCCTCTACACCTGTTCAATAGACGTGGGTGGAGTGTGAACTGGGCGATAGTTTAGTTCCACGAGTTTCTACATGTACGCACATATACATACTTGCACTAGTGAGAAATGTATATAAAAAAGAAAATTAGAGAAGTATAAACAATCAGCTGCTGACGAGTGGACGGAGGGATTCTGGGAGAATCTGTCTTCAAAACTCTGGAGTCGAGATGCTGAAGGTAATATCAATCGACTAAGTAACAAAACTCATGTATTAATTATATATTTGGGGAGTAATCTCTCTTTAATACATGTTTCATTAAAAATGACAGAAAAGATATTATGGTAAAAAAAAACTCCAAATCCCCTTATACTTCGTGTGTCATTTTTAATGAAACCTGCGTATATATATATAATCTTAGAATGTTACAAACTAATGGGTTGACAGTCCACTGTTTTTATTATAAACTTATAAAAATATTACCATATATATATATATATATATATATAAAGAGAGAGAGAGAGAGAGAGAGAGAGAGAAATGACAGACCTGTAAAGAAGGAGAGGATGATTTAAAAGATTTTCTTCAATTAATATAAATTATTAATTAGATAAAAATGGAGTGCTCGATGTATATTATCCAGAGCATTATAAAATATTGAGAGAAAAACTCAACACAACCGTCTAACTATGAGTTCCGTTTTTCAACCGTCTAACTATGAGTTCGGTTTTTCAACCGTCTAACTATGAGTTCGGTTTTTCAACCGTCTAACTATGAGTTCGGTTTTTCAACCGTCTAACTATGAGTTCGGTTTTTCAACCGTCTAACTATGAGTTCGGTTTTTCAACCGTCTAACTATGAGTTCGGTTTTTCTCTCAATATTTTATAATGCTCTGGATAATATCAATCGAGCACTCTAATTAATAATTTATATTAATTGGATAAAATCTTTTAAATCATCCTCTCTATCTTTACGGGTCTGCCATTCCCTCCTTCTCTCTCTCTCTAATGATGGTGATAAACGTTATTTCTGAATAGTTTTAAAAATAACGTTTATTACCATCATTATTAACTACCTGATGAGACATTCTTCTTTCAACGTCGAAACAAAATGTGCAATCTTGGAGTAGATTGTAGTTTGTACATGTTCTGAAGTATAATTCAGAATAATATTAATTGCTCTATTTTTATATTGAGCACTATTTTAAATTAATGTTTTGAACGTTGCAAATATTTTTTTCATTCTTATTCATTTGGATATATATATATATATATATATATATATATATATATGTGTGTGTGTGTGTGTGTGTGTGTGTGTGCGTGTGTGTGTTACTATTATCATGTCTCATATATATGTCATATTTTATTTTGTGAGATTTTTGAAAATGAATATGGTCACGAATTCTTCAGCGTATATATATATACACACGTACACACACACACACACACACACACACATATATTTGTTATTTTGTGAGATTTTGAGAAAAGAATGTGCGAATTTTCAACACCCTTCACATATACACACGTTAAAAATATCATGTAACAAAATCTTACATTTCTTTTCGCAATAATTTATTTTTATCAGAACGATTACATAACGATATCAAAGGAACAAATCAGATTTATATTACAATAACTGTTGCTACATAGAGTAGCAAGCTCTTTACGTTTTAGTGGTAGTATAACCTTGCTCTCGGGTGAATTAAAAAAAAATTGTTATATGGTGTCAATGTTTCTCTTTCTATGTCCGCCCCCAGTCAGGACCCCAGCTGCATAGCTTACAGGCCATTTATAAAGTATCAACTTACTCAGTTGATAGAAAATATCATGACATGAGAATGTTATTTTATATTTACCCTAAAACGGTTCATTTTTATCAGCTGCTGTATAGATTAATAGGCTACGTATTTCTTAGCTTTACAATTAGTATTACATTTTTTAACGTCTTTCTGTTGTTGGGTATCGTAAATCTCAGATCGTTAAATAAGCACTGGGGTCGAAAAGAAAATGCTTGTTTTCCTTTGAGACTGCCGTTAACGGTTTGACAATTTTTGATTTTGTCTAGCTGCATATCAACCTCTATGGTTTATTTAATGCTGAAGTCTAAATATTTGGAAGGCAGTCTTATGGCTTTAACTGCAGATAAAATTTATTTTTGTTAATTCGGCTTGAAAAATGTAGGTAAATCTTCTACAAATATGTATCGTTGGTAATTTTTCTTATATAAAAATGTATTTGTGGCAAAAATGTATCTTTATACTTTTATAGTGTTTGCGAAACTGAGCTTCGAAGGCGTATTGGTAAGGCCAAAGATGTATTCCAGAAGCTGAATAGAGTAATCAGAGACAGGAAAATTTTGCTGGAAACATTAGACATTATGTAATGTAATTACATAATGTAAGAGACATTATGTAATGTCTGTCCTTCAATATGACAGCTAATGCTGGATAATTTCATCAAAGATAAAAAAAAAAGACTTGAAGCAACATGTGGTTCTACAGAAGGATGCTGAGAATACCATGGACCGAACATGTCAGCAACAAAGCGGTTTTGAAGAGGATGGAAACGAAAAGGAAACTGTTATTTAACACCAGGAAAAGACAGTTAAAGTCGCTGGGACATGCAATGAGGAAGGATGGTATGGAGAACTTGATACTCACAGGACAGATAGAAGGAAAGAGAGACAGGAGAAATCAACGCATGACGTATCTGATAGGCTTGGGCAAATGGTTTGGGAGAAGTAACAAGAAAAAAGGTGTTAAGAGATACAAGGGATAGGGAGGTGGGGAAGGCCATAATCACCTACGTTCTGAAAATACACGACACATACAAGAAAAAGAAAAAGTGGTTTGGGGGTTCACTGTTTTCCCATAGATGGAGCTTTAACATGTGCTACTACAGCGGGATAGGGTGAAGCTAGGAATAACAGCAATTACAATGTGGTTCCATACTCCTCAAACCTTCCAATCTGCTGATCAGAGGTCTTACTGCTGATAGTAGATATGGTTTAATAACAAAAAATTTTACTCAGAAGTGTTCATCAAATAAGACATAGATCCGAAGGCGAATTGGCATGGCGAAGGACGCGTTCCAGAAGATGAGCAAAATACTAACACACAGGAAGATCTCAATAGAAACGAAGAAAAGAGTGCTAGACTGCTACGTGATGTCAGTTCTTCAGTACGGCTGTGAATGCTGGACAATATCATCGAAAATGAGGAAAAAACTGGAAGCGGCCGAAATGTGGTTCTACAGAAGGATGCTACGGATATCGTGGACTGAGCATACAAGCAACGACGAAGTGTTAGAAAGAATGGCAACAAAAAGGAAATTGATGCTGAGCATCAGGAAGAGACAACTGAAGTTCTTGGGACATGCAATGAGGAAGGAGAGCCTGGAGAACCTGATACTGACTGGACAGATAGAAGGAAGAGAGACAGAGGAAGGCAGCGGATAACATATTTGCAGGGTCTGATCAGGTGGATGACGGAACGGGGGTTGCCAGGAGCAACAGGAGCAAACATACTAAGAGCCACAAGGGATAGGGAGACGTGGAGATCCATGATCGCCTACGTCCTGAAGGGACAGGGCACATAGAAGAAGAAGAAATTGTATTCCTTTCTTTATCAGTCGCTATTACAATTCTCATGCTATGTTTTTTACATTTTTATTGCAATAATCATATTATTTTACGGCTGTTGTGAAAAAAAAAACGGGATCAGATGTGTATTGTGCCCCATTTATATTGCCTTCAGTCAGTCAGTTAAGTGCCATACGTGATACACGCTTGGGCGATCATGTCTCTTTCGAGACATGACTGATTGGGCAGAAGATTATCCCGCAGTAGGTTGCCATTGCTTTCTGCGGTAGACTGGTTGCTGACCAAGGCTATAGAACCCATTCTGTCCTGGAGAGAGAAGAGATAGATTATATTACATGATTATATTAAGTATTAGTGGGGGATCAGTTTACTACTTATTAACAATAGAAAACTGATCCCCCATTTTAATTATATTTCCAACTATTATATTCAGTCAGTCAGTTAAGTGCCATACGTGATACACGCTTGGGCGATCATGTCTCGAAAGAGACATGACTGACTGGGCAGAAGATTATCCCGCAGTAGGTTGCCATTGATTGCCTTACTTAAAGGTAAAAAAAAAATAGCAACAAAGAGTTGTGATAAAAACAACAAAAATACGATGAATGAAATAAAAGTAAAAATTAGTGACATTTTTGTACAGATTTTTTTGATGCATCAGCTAAGGTGGTGTGTGGCAGATTATTAATGTAGTCATACTACATACACACACGATGTACGAGTTAGTACTAATTATATATATATATATATATATATATATATATATATATATACGTATGTGTGTGTGTGTGTGAGAGAGAGAAACATATAAAACACGAGATAGAAAAGTGGAGAGAGAGAGGGAAGAAAGAGAAGAAAGACAGAGGGAGAGAGGGAATGAAAGAAACAGGAGTGAGAGAGGAAGAAATGAAGAAAGAGGATAAAAGAGGAGAGAGAGAGGGGGGAGGAAAGCGAGAAAGAGGAGAGAATGAAGAAAGAAAGAAGAGAGAAGAAAGAAAGAGAGAAAAAATGAAAAAACAGGAAGGAGAAAGAGAGAGAGAGAGAAAGAGGAAAGGAAAACAGGAGCGAGAAAAGAAAGAAAGAAAGACGAGCGAGAAAGGAGAGAAAGAAAGACGAGAGAGAAAGGAGAGAAAGAAAAACGAGAGAGACAGGAGAGAAAGAAAGTCGAGAGAGAAAGGAGAGAAAGAAAGACGAGAGAGAAAGGAAAGAAAGAAAGACGAGAGAAAGGAAAGAAAGAAAGAGAAATAAAGAAAGAAAGGCGAGAGAGTGAGAGAATAATGAAAGAGCGTGGGTAAGAAAAGAGTGAAAATGGACAAGCAGAATATCAAAGACGTATATGCAGCCAAGTGAGTAACCTGACATGATGTGTTTACTCCAGATTTTTTCTTTTTTGGGGTGGGGATGGGGTAGGGGAGGGTAATCGATTTTGATTTATTCTGAACGCGACTTTTTTTTTTTAATCAATCTAATTTGGCAAAGCTATTCTTTTGTTTTCATCTTATTTTTTTCTTGACTCTGCAAATCATCCTTTCATCCCGAGTTAAAGAGGAAGAAAATTCTTCGATTTGGTTAACTTCCAAGGCGGTACAATCGATTCCACACTTCCTTGACAAATTACTGATTTCGCCGAAAGTTTTGGCGACTGTGAAATGCCATCTTCCAAAATACTAGCCGTTTCCTCCGTTTTCAAAGACAACGTCAGGTGAGTTGCACCTCATCTGTTAGTACGTGTTTGTTATATATTGAGAGAGCATTAACTCGCAACAGCTTGAATATGTTCAGGTAATGTAGTTGGATTACACTCATTGATTTCAAATACAGATCAATATGAACACAGGCTAAAAAAAATAGCGGTGTTTAAAGATTTTAGACTCCATATTATTACAAATAATTTTTTATAATCATTTCATCCCAATCATAGTAGAAATACTTACAGGGGGTTATATTGAGAGAATAAAAAAATACAGGGGATGTTGAAGAAAAGCTAAAAGATGGTGGAGGAATCAAGTAGATAAAAGTTGGTAATTGACGTTGCATTTAAACTTTTGGGGATTGTAGCTATCGGAGAAACAAAGAAATGGAAGTGAGTTCCACAAAGAGGAAGAGGAAGTGCGAGAAAAGAAACTATTGGAGTAGAAGAGTCGGTTGTATTTAATTATTTTGACGGAAAAAAGGTGGAACCTTGATGTCAATCTAGTAGCACGAATAAATACATGTGGTCGGGGTACAAGGGGTAAAAAAAAAGCACGTCAGATCAGTTGCCGCATCTCTTAATGAGGCAAATCAATGGGTTAACTAAATGAGTCAGGTGTTCTCCCATCTCATCCCGTGCAGGTTCAGTGGGGGAGAGGCCTGGTTATTCTGTTAGGTTGGATAGGCATTATCTTTTTCAAAAGGCATATTGCCTTCCTACCGTTACAATGGCGACATAATGGCTTCCTACCATTTTCTTTTTCATTCATTCATTTAAACTTTAGTCATAATCATTGTAAGTTTTTACCTTAAATGTCATTCAGACATTTTATTACGTGAAATGAGTTATTTAAATTTCGAGGAATTTTAGCAAGCTCAAACCGAATGTTGTATATATTTCTGCAGGTCTCTAGTCCACACCAGTGTTCTCATACTTCTCTTACTCATTCTCTGAAACCCTCAGAAACAAGTTATAATTTGTTCCTCTTTCTCACCACTCTCCTCTTATGTAAACCCCTGCGCACCAATGACAGTAAAACTGCCTTGCTTGTGGGGAAATGATTATATATATATAT